>CALSCE010010855.1:686522-698463 GCA_943593645.1 Bovichtus variegatus | reverse complement strand
CTGCTACTACTGCTGCTGCTACTACTACTACTGCTGCTGCTACTACTACTACTGCTACTACTGCTGCTGCTACTGCTGCTACTACTGCTGCTGCTGCTGCTACTACTGCTGCTGCTACTACTACTACTACTGCTGCTGCTACTACTACTACTGCTGCTACTACTGCTGCTGCTATTGCTGCTTTCACTTTCACTTACATTAGGTTTAGGCACCAAAACTTTGTGCTTAAGTTTAGGAAAAACATCATGTTTTGGGTTAAAACAAGTGTGCCTATGTTTGTTAAGTAACACAATTTAAAGTTACGTAAATTACATCCGTGGCGTCACTTTTCTTACGTAGGCTACGCCGGTTAAGAGACCTCAATGATGACTTTTGTAATGCAACATTGCATGAATTTAGGTGAAGTTAGGTAACTTTGCTGACTTTTGGTTTCACACGGGACACAAACTCCGGTCTCCTGAGTTAAAGTCCTGTGTTTGTTTGACCCATTCATCCTAAGTGGACTTTCTTCGTCTTTATACTACGTCTACGGACTTCCTCTTTTGCTGCCGTCATAATAACTACGTCCGTAGAGATCACAGCCATCTTGTATCCGTATTGGTGAGCAGCCATGTGAATAGACAATAACGGCATTCTGAACCTACTGGTAGGTGTAGCAGGCTCTATCTAACCCATATGAGGCTGATAACCACTGATAACAGCCATTTAATGGACTGATATCACTCCGTGGTACATGTTGGATTCTTCTCAGTATTTACAGAAGCCTACAGTACAGATGTTGGTAAAAGAGTATTCATGCGGGCAGATCCATCGACTTGGAATGAACTACAGAACACTCAATTATGCATATTAGTCCAGTTAGTTCAAATTATTTTAAATTAAAATTTTAAAGTCATGAATATTTTAAAGCTGTAAGTGGGCCGGTGCATTTGTTTTTAATTTATGTGCAGTTTTTCAGGAACTTGTGTGTCTTAATACTTTTTAGAGTATTTTCCATCTCTTTTGCTTTGGTCCTCCCCCTCCTGTGTTTGTTAGCTCTGCGCTGGCTTCAGTCATCTTACAGTTTCTCAGAAAACAGCTTTCCATTCCAACAGCAGCAACAAGAACAACTAAAGTCACAGGATGTCATTACACAGGATAACCTGACGAATGCTTAATATTTCTCGCTTTTAAAGGGTCAGTTCACAGAAATATACTGCATTTAAAATCCATTTTCAAATGTGTCAATTGTTCATCAGCAAAATCTTTTTCAACGTCCTGGTTAATCTTCATGAGCCACAAACCTCAACGTGAACCATTTACATTGCAACTACGTACCACTGAAGATATATTCACTTTGTTTTGATTCTGGAAAGACAAGTTGCTGCTGAATTTCTAAAATGTATTACACATTTGATTGATTTTGACATCTGTGCAACTTTAAATAAGCTCTCATCAGTTGTTGCCTCTGATATAAGGTTGATTCTTCTAATAATGATACTTATTAAGATTATACTATTACTATTGCTACGACTGCTACTACCTCTAGTAACGATAAAAATTCTTCTTCTTTTTATCATAATATTGTTTAATAAACACATTATTATGCATGTGATATACAGTAGCTGTTTGTGGCCACACATGTCTGTAACTAACCTTTGTTGGTCACAGTGTGTTGGCTAATTGAAATGTAGCGTAATGATGCCCTCGGAGTTCATTTATTGAATCACTGTTCAAAAACAGCCGGTTCAGGAAATTCAATAGAGCTCCCCTCTCTTACAAATAACACTTCATTCACTATTGTGATTGCTCTTTTATGAAATGGAGGAACACTTTTCATTTCTGTGTCAGTCATTCACTCTTCAAACAGCGTTTTTCTCGCTGAGCACAAATGGCAGAGACCACATGTTTCTCTGCTGCCAGGAAAACACACATTTGCATCACACACCTTCAGCCACTCCAACACACAGCGCCGAGTGTCAAAGTGCGCTGCAGCTATGTTCATATTCATTTCCTCCTGATTATGTCTTTCTCGACTCTATGATTACTCCCAGACAGCGCGCTGGGCCCGCTCATTTCAGAATACATCATAAACAATTTACACGTCATTAGTTTTGTTTTGATCATATTTGTTTGACGAAATGTCTCCCTGCATGGTGAGTGCTGGGGTTATTTACCCCATTTAGAGGCCCAAGGAACACCATGCAGGGTGCGTTATGTTGCGTTGTGTGATTAATTGTCATGTGCAGAACTTTGAATGATACAATCTAAGAGAGGGAAAAGTGTGCTGTGTAGTGTACTGAGTACTGTGTACTGTGTGTGCGTTCATTACTTTATTAATGCAGGTGATTTCATTTATTTAATCTCACATCCAACTGCAAATACGTGTGTCTCTGTCTGTGTGTGTGTATGTGTGTGTGTGTGTATGTGCGTGCGTGCATGCGTGCCTGTGTGTGTGTGTGTGTGTGTGTGCGCGCGCGTGTGTGTGTGCCTTGTACAGATGTCCTGCAGAGGGCAGTAAAACTAACAGCAAACACAGAGGCTGATGTAAGCCAGAGCAAATACAAAGCAAACTCCTATCATATTAACATGCAAAGACATGCAAACAGAGCATGAAATGTGTTAAAATAAAATCCACACTGACTCATCCTCCATGTGATCTGTGGCCCACATTACTTTTTCTCGCACACACTACGTTGTTAAGTCGTTTTCTAAATTGACGAGTTTTCTATTTCTATTTCTTGTTTTCTCGTTGCTCTTTTCACTGTTTTGAGGAGGCGGGTCTCTGGCCGTGTCCACACATACACGGGTGTTTTTGTGAACATAGCTTTTTCTATTCGTTTTGGCCTGTAGTTTTTGGATTGGAACGTCAGAGTGTGCTCCGTTATCTCCTTTGTGAGCTGCACAAATGAGGCGACATGACATGAGAGGGCGGCATGAATACGTTTATGAACGGCAGATGTGTCCAAATAACCTGCTAACGGAGGCTACATCCAACACACCCCGCCACCAATGTCGCCGGTGTGTGTTTTTGAGAATCGCTAAAGTATCACAAAACATAATATTGCTATATTCAAGTGTATCAATGTTGTCTTACACCCCTGCTGGGTATTGGAGCCCTTCAGCCGCGCCTGCGTGGTGGGAAGATGCCGTGGGCAGTGAACGCCTCACACCTAATCCAAACGCCACGCTTCCTGCTCTGATGTTGATGAGTATATCTCGGCCTCGCGTGCTCCAGTAACAAACACGCACGGACTGAAGATGGTTCTGTTGTTGGACATGAACAACAGCTTTGGTATATGCTGCAAAATAAAAAGGCAAAAGGGTGTCGAATGGAGTTGGAGCAATTCTGCAGAGAGAACAGCTTTGAGCAGGTTGTGACACTGAAGATGTGGAAGTGTTTGTGCTGCACACAACCAGTTAATTATGAAGCCGTGACAGCTTTTCCAAAGGAAGTTCATGGCTGCTTTCTCAGGACTGATCAATGCTCGTGAAGCCACCTTCCTCCCTCTTGTTTCACTTTGACTTGGGAATGAGTGACAAACTAAAGCAGGGAATCATGCGTCATGTAGAGAGAACGAGAAAGGAAACCTAAATCCTTTTGATTTGTTCTGAGATATTCTCATCCACAGACTACAACATGCATGCAAACTCATCAGGGGGGAAGGTGACAGATGTGAACCTCTTAGGAGTGTCCATTGGCACCCTAGAATTATTTCTCAGAAAAGCAGTGATTTTCATCCCTGATTCATGTAAAGTATAACACAAAACATAAGTATAATACTACTAATGGAGTCCTATATATTTATATTCTTACTGAACAACTCAATTGAATTGATAATTCTAAATGAATAGCATAATAAAAATGTAACTTGTACATTCGGAGTGTTTTAACAAAGTGCGTTCCAGCTTGTACTGCTAACCCCAGCTGCTCGCGGCGTACGGCTACACAGGAGGTAACACGTTTGCATGTCTGCACAATAGTCACATGACATCCACCCGTGAACACACCGCCGTTGGAAGAAGGCGCAATGAAAGCTTTTGTGTCTTGGACATTCGTAGGAGAACAAAGTTTAGGTAAGACATCATGCGATCCCTGCATGAGGATACGTGGCTCTCTGTCACAGAAGCAAGTGATAAAAACTCGTCAATGTCTTCAAACACCAGAAGAAAAGACGCTTTTCTTTCTGCCACAGCTTTTTACATTATTACCACTAAGGGGGGGTTAAAGTTAGTTACATGCTGTCTTTAAGGAACAGAATGTAAAACTAATAATGAAATAAACATATAAATATGATATTACGTGAATTACCTTTAGGAATACATAACACATATGGTAATAGAGGACGCCAGCTGCTCACCAACTTCCCCTTCTTGTTACTTTTTGGTCAAACATAATCCGAAGATCATAGCATCTACATGCCGTTAGCTAGATTGTATTAATCCTGGCCGTGTTTGGATGTGTTGTCACCTGCTTTACCTGCATAAACCGCTTTGGAGGGACAGTTTGTGGCTTACAGAGGGAGGCTGGAGCACAGACTGATACCACAGAGGCTAAATGAGCTGCCAGTGGCAGGGCTTTTCACTCTGAGGGATTATACGGGACTCTCCAGCTGTACCATCTCTGTACCTGGCTGCCAGCATCAGCACCGTGCTCCCAGCAGCATCAGCATTCCTCCAGGTTCACACACTGCTGCATGAGCACAGCGCACGCTTTACATATCTGCGTGTGCCTGTGTGTGTGCGCATGTGTTACTGTGAGTGTTTTCTTCTTCTGTGAAACAGTATCATTCATGTGATGTTAAAGTATACAAATATGCATATATTGTATACACACATGCACAAAAACACCTGAACTAAGTTGTGCAATACAATAACGTAGTTTTATTATACATCTTATTTTAATTGCTGGCAGAAATGTTGGTTCAACTATATGGTCATCATACTATTATAAATGTAAACAAATAAGTAAATGAATGAATGACTCAATAAACTGTGAAATATTAATGAACCGTAGATGCTATATTACACATGATGACCACAAGAATGAATAAATAAACAGAAGAATGACGGACTAAATGTGTGAATCACTGACTGACTACACGACTAAATATATGTTTTACTGAATGAAGAAAACTGTATGAGTGAGAGAATAGCATGACTGAATGAATGGCTCAACACATACATAAATAAATAAATAAACGACCTGAACAGCTAAATATTTATATCACTAATTGACACACGTTGCCTCCTGAATGAATGAGAAACTGATGAATAAATATAGTAAATGGAATAAAATTGGAAATACAAAAATAAATGAATGCACGTACATAATATATATAAATAAATAAATATATATTGTGCACACATTACGTTCTAAAATATTATATTTGACTTTCAGAAGTTCTTTAGCCAAGGCTGGATTAGTTTGATTAATAAGTAGAATTGATTGATAACTGTATTCCTCATTAAAGCACAATATAAACTGAAAGGATAGGAGCCTTAACGCATTTACGCAATACTCGCCTACGAAAATTTTTTGTCTCTGGCTTTTATTTTGAAAGGTAAGAAAGGAAGGAGTTGATCTGTTGTGCGCAAGGAGCAACATGATTGGTTGATGCCTTTAGTCTCGGTCGGAAAAATCAACCTTGTTCAATAAAAACATTCTATATATTATATTATATATTGACGTGCGAATGAATTGTACAAAAATAAACTCTAAACTGTAAAGGCCTTTAGTTTAGTACTCAACACCACGAGTAAACTGAAATGTGTGGAATCAAGGAGCCGCCCCTTTAAGGGGAGACATGCATTAGTGGGGAAAACGAGGGGCCCATATTATGTCTTTGCCCTGGGGCCCCTGTGGAGTTGACAGCCCTGCTGTCTATTAATTATATAGATCTGGAGGCTGGGAAACATAAGGCCGAGGTCAGAGTTCACATGTGTTAGTGGACACACCTGCACGCTCAGCAGCTACTTATCTGTGTCGATTCGCCTCCAGAACCGTATTCATGTTGGTCTGATGCTCCTTCAGCTGAACGCTAACCGCACTGACCGACTATCAGTTGTTACTTCAAAGCCGAGGTGTGAGCTCGGCATGCGGAAAGGTCTCTGCTCCAGTGTCTGATTCAGGAGATCAACCAAAACAGCCCAGAGTCAATTACCAGGCTCCGCTAGGATATGAGCTAAAGTTGCTAAGATGTCAAACCAACTCACGGGAAACAGAAAGGCTCAGAGAGCGGGAAGGCAGGAGCGAAAGTAAGAGGAGGAAAATATGAGCGAGGGAAGCCTCGGAGGCCATTTCAATACTCCGAATTATCTCCCTCGTCTCTCCCCTGCCTCCCTCCGAACGCCGGCAGGTACAGAACAGACTTCCACTGAGCACTTTTATTTGAATAATTCCTTCCCGTTAAATATAAATATATATATATATATATATTAAACCAAAATCGGGGGAGATCAGAGAAAAGGGATTATGGCTGAGTGGTAATTAGTCTCTCGCTGCTGTTTTTTTTCCTCCACTGGTTGTGCGTGAACAGAATCAGAGAGGAGCGGCAGCGGCGTGAAATACTGAGGTCATCTAAACAGGCTCCTTTAAAAAACAACTTCAGGTTTAATGTTGTACAAAGAAAAGAAAAGAAAAACACAGCAACACTACTTGGTTAGATGTAAAGAAAGATCATGGTTTGGTTTGTTTTTTACGTTAGTTAGAGGTCAATTTTAAAGAGCCAACGTTGACTTTTTGACTTTTGACATAATCAGGGACTAAATACGTTCGGTTGCAGTTTCGTAAGGTAACGGAGAGCAGGCTTCCTCTGGAGCTTGCATGAACAAAATGTGTTCTCATAATACAAGGGGCAGAATAACATCGTTTTATATCTCGACCTTCTTTTAAACTCCATGATCTCTCTGTGGCGCTGCCATCAGATCAGAAACTGGAAAGGATCAAATAATCGCAACAATGTGACTGTTTGACTTTTGATTTTTGGAAATAAATGTCTTGTTTTACTTGTAGTTTTGGATATTACATGCATTTGAGGACAAAATGAAAAACATGTCTTTAAACAAGTGCGATGATGAGCATGTTGGGAGTGATCGATGGCTCATATCCGACCACACTCAGCTCTGCCAGTCACTTTCATTCTCCAAGCAATTCCCCCAGAATCTCTGCGTTGCTGAGTGGGAGCAGGACCAGAGGACTGTTCAAGATCATAAAACCCCAGATTTATCTGGGAGGGTCAGATTGATCCATTAGAGGCCCTCTGTTGACATCACATGCTGAATGCTTTCTGCTGAAACAAGCAGTGCTCGGGCTCCTGGAGGTGGGACGACCTCCGCTGCATCGCGCCTAGATCATCCATAACCATGGAGCTGCGGCACTGATAAACATTCCCCCTACAGTGGAGGGAAAAGGAGGGGGTTTGGCAAACAATGTGCGTTTCTTTGGGCACTGGGTAACATTCATTCAATCAGCCTTGTCAGAAGCAGTGCAGCCTCAAGATGCTACTGTATTTGATTCTCAAACTGGCCTTTGATTGTGAAAGGGAATGGCACCCCTGTGACAGTGAAAACAAGAAATGCAATTACTCTACTACTCTATGTTCTTCAGGCAATTAATTCATTCTGATTTGCTGTGTATTTCCTGGGCCTCCCTTCTCATTAGTGATGATTAATCACGGAGTCGCCTCCTTGTGTCTTGGGCTTCAGCCGCGGTTAGAGCAACGTGAAACAGCAGAGTGAGCTCCACTCTCTCGGGTTAGGTGTCACATCTTTTTGCAGCGTTTAAAATCAATAGGCTAGATTAAAGGCATTGGCAAATTTCTCAGGTGTGAAGGCAAGACGTTTTCTAATTTAGCTCCGAAGCATTTCCCGTGGACAGATTGTCTGAGGCGAGGTTTAATTAAAATTTAAACTACGAGATCAGCTGAGTTAGAAAGCAAAGTCGGAAACAGTCGGTATAAAATAAACATATTCCAATCCCTCTGATAACTAGCAGGGCGGACCAGATCTGGGAAAAAGATTGTCCAAGCTTTCCAGCAGCACGGCGGCTGCCCCCCCCCACCCCCCCCCCTCGCACGCCAGTGGTCTCTTCCAAATGGAAGGCACGGGTAGGAGGGAGGTGGGGGGAGGCGGGCGGGAGGATGCAGGGAAGAGGAAGTTATCACCAAATTGCCATATCTACAAAGCTCTCCCTGCACGCCACAGATTTTCCCTCTTTAATCTGACACATACAGCCTCATGCCTTCTAAAACCCTGCAAGGCGCTGTGAAGCTCAGCATCCTGGGCTGAAAGAACACCGCAGCCAAGAGAGAGGGGAGTCAGAGGGATAGACAGAGAAACAGAAAAAGAAAAGATAGGGAGGGAAAGAGGGAGAGAAAGAGACCATTTTATTTGTTCTTTGGAGCAAACATGCGGCATACCGGCTTTATGAAGGGAGTTAAATCGTGGAGGTTAATTGAAAAATGAGATAAACAAAGGCTGTGAAAAGCAGAGGGAAAGATTGTGGCTGGCAGCGCAGGCGGGCCACCACTGAACCTCCTTCAGACTGTGCAACCCTGATAAAAAAGCAGAGTTAATTGTCTCGCAATTTCTTCCACTTAATTTCATTCCAATTAGAGAAAAAATTGCGAGGAACTGTCTTCCTCCTTTCATTGCTGCACACGTACTGTACCTCCATAGAAAATAACTTTAATGGCTGGATCTTTCCGTAGACAAGCTTTCATTTTGTCATGAAGTCATGCTCAGCAAAGACGTTCCCCCTGTCTCTGAATACGAACATTATGTCCTAAACAATCTGCCTTTCAGTTCTTACAATTTCTCAGCATGGTTAGCAGTGAATCCTCCAAGTCTGACCGAATGAAGTTCAGCTCATTTGGTGACTAATAACTCCCTCGGGAATAAATGAGGCAGCACTGTGGGAGGCACAATGCTCGTACATCACACTTTACTGTAGAGACGTCTGAGAGCATCAAAAGCAGTCCATTTGGTTGAGATAAGAGACAGATTGAAATGTCAAAGCACTTAAAGGTGAGCGAGTGACCTGCGAGATCACAGCAGCATTGATTCGTCGTAAGCGAATTTTTAAAAAAACAATACGAGTCATGCAAACCCACGCCATCTTTGTGTCGTGTATATGGAGCTGAAGTGAAACTGGAACTTCAAGAAAAACTCTTTTCAAATCACATCGACACATCGTTAGCTAACAGCTGCGTTAGCTTTAGATAGCATTAGCTTTAGATAGCATTAGCTTTAGATAGCATCAGATTTCCAGTCATATTTCTGGCCTTCTGATGAATGTAAGTCCAGAATGAATTCTTCTTTCAGCTCAGGTTCTGGTCTTCACCCATCTTTTCTGACTCTGTCCGCAGGAAGTGTGCAGTGGGTTTATCGGAGCTTCTTCGCTGCTGGAAACGAGGTAAGTTATGAGCAATAAAACGAAACAATGAGCGACAAGATGCTGAAGCCCTCCGTGGAGCTCCAGAGCTGAGGGATAATTGTTTGTTTTTTCCCCCACGAGCGAGTTTATACAAGAATATTAATTAGTGCAGCTGTAAAAAAAAGAAATCTAACATTGTGTTTCTTTGTTATTTAACACCATTTCCCACAAGCCTTAAACCTCCGTGGGTTGAATGCCGCTTCCACAGCAGCTCGGCAGACGTGGCAGCTGTACTTTCTCCTCTATAACAGAAACACTTATTTACAGATTTATTCCAATTGCTTCCATTTTTGCTGTTTTTTTTTAAAAAATTTTATTAATGGTGAGTGATGTTAGTAAATCAACACTTCCTGTTTCACATTAAAAGCCTCCCAGTTAACAGCCCTCTAGCTACTAAAGGTGCGTATTCTCTCCTGTTGCAGGCTTTTAATTTGAAAATTTTTAAATATTCACAGGAAGCGTTGAGTTTCATTGATGGAAGCTTGATCAAACTCGAAAAAATAACAAAGTAGAAACAAGTATTTAGAGAATGAATAAAAAGAGAAAGTATGTGTGTGTAGCCCTACATAATACTTTCACCTGCCTTCAGTAGTGACAGCTGTATTATTTTATTTGACCTGAAACATTGTAACAATGCTGCTTGTGGCTTTATTATACTTACATTCAAAAGAGTAGTTTGAGGGCGTTTCCACATATAATCCTCTTGAAACTAACCAAACTCCGAGCTCTTAAAGTGGACCGTCAGAAAAGAGACTTTTGTGCTTCTCATCATCAGTTGATTTGAAAGAGGACTCAGTTCTGGTCCACTTCTGCTCCGATGGGGGGGGGGGGGGCGTCTTTCTGTTCACACTATAGTTCCTCTGGAGCTTTTAAAAGGGGCACGTGTCCTTAATGTCACATGATTCTCCGCTTTTTTCTGATTTTATGGTGGTAAAGAACTTTTGACATCGTTACAGGTCCGCAAATTTCATGGTTAGAAGGTGATTATCAGCATTTTCCGTATTTAAATTTTCTCAGAAATTATCCCCTAATTACTCCAAAATCGACGTGCTGCCGTGAATCCGCGCGCTTTCATGTGAACGGAAGATGGGAGGGAAACTGTAGCGTTTCTGTGCGTCGAAGACAGTTTGATGTGTTCTTCGCTCCATATCTGGAGGAGTGCAGTAGTTTCTTCCCCTGCACAATCTACAGAGGAGCTCTGACTTCTTTTGAGTGTTCACATGTGCTCTAAGAATCATGACTCACAGCTTTGAGTACGTTTGGAGGTGGTTTTGGTGATATTTGTATATATTTGAAGGAAATAGCGAGTCAAGCAAAAGCAAGAGAAGATTTTTGGGGCAAACGCCTAAAATGCACTTTACAAATTAATTATTTTTGACATTTAGAGAAAAGTAAGACAGTACGTTTCTTTGCTCTCCATATTGTCTGAGCACAGCACAGCTCCCCGCCCTCTTTTCTCTGCGCTCTCCAAACATACAGGAAACTTCACAGACATCACTAAATCCACTAAAGAGCAAAAAAAGCAACCAGAAAATATCTTAATTTTAGATTTGTGGCCGACTTTGAAGACTCATGGCTCACGAACAGCGAGGTGTGATTAGCATATGTTCCCAGCACACAGAATGAGTCTGAAGGGGATATACATACATTAGGAGTTGTCCCATTAGTAGCCCGCAGAAGGGCTGATTTATGTTTTCTGTTGGCATCACCTGACAGGGACATTAGTGTTACAGATGAGGACAGGTGACGTTGTCAGGACCATCAGTCTCCAGGTGACGCACTGCCAAAATGATGTGAGAGGAGCAGGCAGCAAGGATTATGGGTAGCGTCAGAGTGGAAAAAAAAGAAGCTTTTGCGGCTCCTCCACTCGCTTTCAGAGCACCTAGTGGAAGATTACCTTGTCAGCATCAGAGGAAAAACACTTCTGCAGCAAGACAAATGACAATTCAATAATTTTGAATGTCTTGAAAGTATCTCTCTCTTGCAGAACTCAATTACAGTGATAAAGGCAACTAATATAAGTTCACTGGGTGCACGTCCGGATGCTGACAAGATGTATTGCATCATGTGAGCTTATGACTTATTCATGGCCTATTATGCTTTATGATTGCTATCACTTTGGTACTAAATACAGTTGACATCATACAGCACAGCAGTGTATGAAAGCTCTGTTTGAAAGACCGAGGCAGATATGTTCAATAGGAAGCTATTCCTGTCGAGGGACACGGGAGAGGACATGAGTAACAACACATCACTCAAATAAAGACACGTCTATGCATTTAAAGTCAAAACTCAACTGTACGAACACGTACATGTAGGAACTATCAAAGTCACAAAACAACGTACTGAAAGACATCAACAAAGACAAAGACAGACACAGAGAGACACAGACAGACACAGACAGACACAGAGAGACACAGATAGACATAGAGAGACACAGAGAGACGTAGAGAGACACAGACAGATACTGAGACCCACAGAGAGACACAGACAAAAACAGAGAGACATAGAGAGACACAGAGAGAC
>CALSCE010010855.1:659501-675946 GCA_943593645.1 Bovichtus variegatus | reverse complement strand
CACACACACACACACACACACACACACACACACACACACACACACACATGCTTACTGTTTATGGAAGATATGTGTGTGTGTGTTCCACTAACACACCAGTCTCCCTCCTGTCCTGTGCCCTATGCTTCATGTTTGGATATTTACAAAATGAGGCATCGTTCAGTGCTTTCAAAATCAGTAAAAGTGCAACATTTAGCGAAGGGATACTTTTCAACATCAACGCAGTGAGTATCACAGATGTAGGCTCAACAATAGATGGATTTAGTTGTGCAAACGACTCTCAAAGACAGCTGCTCTAAAGGAAGACGCGGATTTAGATCCACCTTTATGCAGGATTCCCACATATTTTACTCAACATAACTCTTTCCATGAGATTTCAAAGCCATTTTAGTTCATCTAGTTTGAGGGTCATAAACATCAATGAGGGTTAAGAAAAAACTCTGAGATTCTGATAATAAAGTTGTAATATATGAGAAAACTAGAGACGGCAGATCAGAAAACACTTCCAAACAATGTGTGTGTGTGTGCAAGTGTGTGTGCAAGTGTGTGTGTGTGTATGTATGTGTGTATGTTGCAGCCATGAGAGGGACGGGGAGGAAGTGGTCACATGATCTGCGACGTCCGTGTGTGTGTGTGTGTGTGTGTGTGTGTGTGTGGACTGAATTATTTTAAACAAAGGACGTCACATTGATGAAAATAAGAGAAACAACATGAATGGTGACACACTATGTGTGTGTGTGTAGCAGCGGGTGGTGTGTGTGTGTGTGTGTGTGTGTGTGTGTGTGTGTGGGGCGGGGGGGGACTGGGTGGCCCTCACTGAGCTCACGCATGCTTTTATTGCTGTGTGTGAAGTGCTTTGCTAAACAATTCATAGTCGGCTAAAAGACTCCGAAATGCCCAACTCACAGTGGCGGAGCAGAGCGCCGTGTTTGTAATTAAGTAGTTAGAAATCAAAGCAATATGTGGAATGATTAATATTTAATAACATGGAGTTTTTATGGCTCGGTTAATTGAATACCTTATCTTTATTATGCAGATGCTTCATAAATATGAAATATTACACATTACAGATAGCTGCTCTTGAAAACCTCACTGAAGCATTTAGAAATATAATTAAGCTTAGCAAAATAAACCCAGGACTTTTCCTCTTTGCAATTTTTTTCTTGGGAAGCTTTATCTACAGCGAACCTACATCAACAAAATAATAAATAGCTCTGTGGACTTGCTTAGAATTGAACTCCCCCCCACCTACAAACACAAACTTATTTTACTGTTGCTGCTCTTCCTCCCTCAAACGCGTGTACTTAGTCTTATTCTTTAAAGATCAATGTAAGCTCTCAGAGAGGGTTGATTAATTGTGGGATTACGTCTGAGCTCAAGCATTGAATATTTCAATATAAAATGTAATCTTGTCATTGTTTGCTGCTCTGTGGTCAGAGCGGGCACGCTGGATTGGAGGAGTCCAACAATGATTGTCTGCAGTGGATTACACAAAGCCCAGCGTTGTATTAAAGCTGAGGGAGTGAAGTTTATACCTGTATAAGTTATATACAGTGAAACAAACGTTACATTCCAGGTCTGAGTGTTGTGTTTACCGAGGTGCCAGGCTTGCAGGTATGCCAACGTCCGTCTGTCTGTCTGCCTGTCTGTCTGTCTGTCTGTCTGTCTGACCACTGAAATATCTCAACTATTAGATGCCATAAAATACAGACGATCGCGCAGAGCAGCTGTTCTCAACCTTTGGCCAATGGTTAAATAACTATTTATTTTATATCTAAATTTTCTCAACGAAACGTCAAATTAGAAATGATTTCAACGAGCAGTTACGTTTGAAGATCAGCCGCCAGTCACACCCTCATCAGGTTAGAGATAAACGTTTGACCTAGATGACAACGTGGATCGCAGACAACCTGCGCCAGGAACAGTTTCAAAGCTTGTGTTGAGGAACTATGACCCGGAATACGTTACATCTGGATTCACTATGTCAGGCGGTGAAGAGTGAGAGGGAGCGGAATATTTATATTGGTCATTATGGCCGACAGCGTCATAACAAATATTTACAGCTCAGTTTGTTTTTTTCTCCTTTTTTTTTGGGAAGCTGGTCCTGGGAAAGGGTTTCTAATAAGATATGAGAAAGACGTCAGGCCCAGCGAAAATTAAATTTTCAAAAAATTACCTAAATTTTCAAAAAATCCTTTGATTTTGACGAGTTGACACAAATTTTCAAAAAAACCTTCCATTTCGAAAAAATCACTTTAATTTTATAAAAAATAATTAGATTTCGAAAAATAACCTCAATTGTCAAAAAATCCATCGATTTTCAAATAAAACTTTTGATTTTTGAAAAAATTACCTTCATTTAAAAAAAATCTTTCGATTTTGAAAAATGTACCTAAAGTTTCAAAAAATTCTTCTTCTTTACATGAATATATGAACCTGTGTATTAATTGAATAGCTTAGTATTGAATGCACAATAACAGGGTAGCTATGTTTATACATGGCACTAGGCCCAGTTTAATATAAAACATTTTTATACAATATATATAGTAGGGGGTCCCTGCTCCATCTCTCCATCAGTTTGGGGTCCTTGGTCTGAAAAACGTTGAAGACCCCTGACCTGAAGTTTCAAAAAATTCTTCAACTTTCAAGAAAATGTTTTGGATTTTGAAAAAATTACCACAACTTTCAAAAAACCTTTGATTATCGAAAAAATTACCAACTTTCAAAAAACCTATGATTTTCGAAAAAGTTACCTTAATTTAAAAAAAATCCTTAAATTTGTTTTTAATTCCTAAATTATCAAAAAAATCTTTTAAAAACTTTCAATTTTTGAAAAATGGCTTCAATTTTCAAAACAAACTTCCACTTCGAAAAAATATTGTCAATTAAAAAAAACAAAACTCGTTTTTGAAAAATATTCTATATTCCGTACTATTTTCATATTTTCATTACATCATATTACATAGGTTGCGTAAACAAAGTATTGCATGACTATATTCTATGTCTTTATGTATTATCTTTTTTTTTTTTAAGGAAAATAAAACGTTTTCTATACTTTGGATGGAAAAATGTTCAAACTATCTTGGGACAGCAACACTCTCCACTTCAAGCCGCACTAATGACATTTTTCAGGAGGCTGAGAGACTCCTCAGAGCAGACTGAGGCAGCTGTCAGCGCAGCTTTATAGACTTGTGATTTAAATCCCTCCACATCACACTGCAGTAATTTATCTGGTTAGACATCTGATATACAATGTGCTCACCCTTTCTGGATTCTCCTCAGAGATGAGGGGAGAGTTTTGGGAAAAGGTCATCACTGGTCTGATATGTGATGTGAATATGAAGAAGAGGCGACATCTGCATTCATCTTCTGCCCTTCTGGTAGCATTATGGGTATTTATTGATTGTTATCTGCAATTGCACAGAATTAAATATGGGACAATGTTACATTCAGGGAACTTTGATGCTAGAAATCTAGCTAGTTACTATTGCTACTGACCGGAAGTTGATGTGAGAATAATTATAGTACATAAATGAAAAGATAATTGATTACATGTTTTAAAAAATGATGTCATATCTTAGATTTGTAGGTAAATATACAATAAAGACATACGACTTATCTGACGGTGAAGTTATATACAGCACGTACACCGAGGACAGTTTCCATGTACGGGCAGTCGGCCATATCACCTGAGGTAGCAGCTATCCCCTTCGCCACAGCTCCTGCAGGCTGATGGATCAGAAGCGAAGATGCGCCTCCTGGAGGGATGAGGGGGAGGGCCTTCTACTCAGCCCCCCTCTAACCTGCAGCACAGTGGCCCATGCTGGGATTTGGTCCATGTCTTGCTGATGCATGAACCAATATGTTTGGAGGATGCACCTCGGCTGCTTCAGAAAGCAGGAAGAGTGGAGGATCAAAGGCGGGAAACCCTGGGATTTGATTAACTATGACGAATGATAAAACCCTCTCCTCCGTGGTAAGCAGCAACAAGTGTTAAAGAAGTTTCCAGAGAACTATGGGTCAGCTGATGTGAGACAGGTCAGATCGGACCTGCTGAGGCACGGACTGAGGACTGAAGCACTTCTGCTCCATTGTTGAAAAAAGGTCCAATTTGGAACAAACGCAAGAGGTTGGATGATCAGGTTCTGGTCGTGGCTCTCATCATCTCGACTCCTGCGACTCGCTCCTGGCTTGTGAGCCTGCATGTGCCATCGGACCAGCTCATCCAGAATGAAGCAGCCCGGCTGCTCCTGCGCTCCCTGCACTGGCCCCTGGTGACCTGCTGCAATCTGATTTAAGACACCTACATCCAGGTACTGCACGCCCCAGCACGTCCACGCCGCTCTGCTACCGCTCAACAGAGTCCCGACTGTTTGCTGTCCTGGCTCCACAACCAGCTGAAGCTCTTCCAGCACAGACTGAAAACATGGCCTCTATCTCTTATTGTAACTTAATGCAGCACTTTGATGTACGTGGTTGAACGCACTTACTGTAGGTCGCTCTGGATGAAAGCGTCGTCTAAATGAATGTAGTGTAATGTCAAGATAGGCAATGATCTGGATTTTTAAGATAACCAGAAGCACAGAAGCAGCTGTTCTGAGGTGTTTGGTCCGCCCTGCTGTGATCCAGTCGCCGCCAGACATCCTTTGATGTGTGCTTTGTGATAAATTGAAGCCTCAGCATTTTCAAACCCTTTCAGTCAAGTTACATGATGGCCTCTCCTCACAGAACAGTGACAGGCGGACGGTTTTCCCTCCACTTCTCTCCTCTTAGCCATAAGCTGTCATGTCAGTCTGAAGGCCCCTAAAGTTCCCCTGAGGGTCTCACTATAATGCGACACGATGGCAGACATTAACCTGGAATTAAATGTTAAAGGTAAAATGGCGACAGGGATTTGTGGCTGTCACAGACGCTTACAGGCGATGTGGTGCATTTTATTTTATTTTATTTTGCAGCGAGGGTGGATGTGGGGGGGGGGGGGGAGAAAGAATGTAATTAACCTCCTTGGTGGGGGAAATTCTATTACAAGCTCCTATTCTGCCATGCAAAGTGTGGTGCGGGGAGATGTCACAGGCCGTCAAGCAGAAAGCCAGGGCTGTCTGCATTTTAAACCAAACTTCCAATTTTCTCCCCCTATCTTTCTTCATTCTCACTGAAGCTGGAAATTGAGTACGGCACACTTATGTGGTGAGGGAGGGAGGGGAATAAAAGGTAAACTGCTTTTCAGGAGTTTAACAAGTTATTTATTCAATCTGCATTACCTGTATGTTGGTATGGGCAGAGCAGTAGAGCTGATTGTTCTTTTGGGAGCAGCTGCTAATGTACCCTGACTGGATAATTAAGGGTGAGTCAGAGTCACCCACTCACCCCTCTCTCCAGCTGAAATCACAAAAGTCATCCATTTGTGCAGTTGTCAAAATCACAATAATCAATTTTAATGTATTATGGTGATTTTTTTTATATTGAAATGAAGAAACAGACCTCAGAAATCTAGCCTCCAAGCCTGTGAGCGGGCAGGCAGGTGGACAAGGATGATTGACTGCTGAGACAGCAGGGGCTCTGCAACACGATGTAAGCTGCGAGAGGTTCGTGCCTCTCGTTGACGAGGGTACTTTCAGGTCACAGAGGTTTCAGTTTCTCTGAAAGATCAATAACTAGCGACGTCTTAAAAACCCAGAAGGTCATTTAAAATCCCTTCATATCGTTGTTCAAAGATTGTGCAAAGACTCATCCAACCAGATAAATCTAAACAGCGTCCCCACTTCAAACTTAACTTTCATTTTACTCTCAACTATACATCTGCAAAGTTTTGTGACTGGATCTAACAGACAGACAGACAGACTCGTGAGCTGAAAACAACATCAGTGTCGTTGTGGCGGCTGGTAAAAATGTTCAATCTGCCGAATGACGACAAAGATTTTTTATCACTGATTTAAAACAAAGATGGCTGCCTGTGTTTCTAAACCCTTATTATTTTCCTTGTATAAAAATCATGGTTACCTCTGCGACCTGACTGTAACTGTACCTTACAAACCAAAGACCGTACATCTCGTCAAAGTTTTTAAGATGTGCTAACAAACAGCTAGCTAGCTAGTTAGCTACTTAGTCAGAACTCTGACGTCAGGAGTGATTTCCTTTCTCTGTGAAGGTTTGTGTTTGCGCTCCAAGGTGCAGGGCCGGTCGTAGCATTTTTGGAGCTCCAAGTGAAATCAGGAGTTTCAAAGAAAACTAAACTCTGGGCAACATGTGAACACTACACGTTCATTGTGTACTAATGTTGTATGTGTGTGTAAATGTCACAAAATGACGGTACAGATATAAATTAGTGCGTGACGTCATCCAGCGACTTTTTGGCTTTAGCTACTTTCCAGTTAAATCAGTTGGCACCACTGGGTTCTTGTCGACATTGAAGACGATATTAAGATAGTTGAACAAATACTTCTCCTTTCCACCGTCTCTCTTTAGCGAATGAACGATACTGTGGGGAATGAAATTAAAGCATAATACATTTGTCTAGTATTGTGGTGGCGGCACCAGCGGGAGAAATCCGACACTGAAGTATAAATCAAAACCCACACTGAGGAATCTCCTGAGTCAGGTATAAGTCACAAAAAGGAACAAAAAGGGCAGGTTTGAAGTCTTTCCTTGATGTATGTCAGTGAGGATCTTTATGGAGCCCTAACTGAATGAACATGTCCACCATTCCTTCCCTTTTTAGCCTCAGGAATTAGCAGATGTGCTCAGTATTGTTCTGCAAAGTGCTTTTCACATTCCTGTCTTTGGGTGGAAAGCTTAGCACTGAAAGACCACTTTACAGTGAGAATAGCAGGAGTGTTAGAGAGGGAATTAAAAAGAGTGGGTTTAATGGCCTCAAGAAAATTGCAGGCCACATGAGACCCCCCCTTTGGTTCTGCTTCCCCGGAGCTTTGACTGACAGCTCTGTTGCTGCAATTGTGTCGTTCCCCTGCCAGTGGAGCCTGCTTTGGCTGGAGGTGTACGGAGACAGCGACAGGGAGACGGACAATCTGTGACAAAACCTGCACTTCCTGGCACTTCCCAGGACAGATGTACCATTCACATCCCGAAAGCAGCAGCCGTGTCGGAAGTCGTCACTATTGTGAGGAGTCACCGTAAGCAGGGATGTAGTGGAGGGTACACTTGCAAAGCAGCCAGTTCAGGCTCCTTGTACACGCAGGAGTATAGAGTGCATCTCCTTCAGAGACTGACACACAGCGGAGGCATCGGAAAACAAAGTGGCCCGTGAGCAGATACACCAGCCTCCTTTAAAGGTGCCGCCATTAATATTTCTCCTGTGAAAATAAAGTGACACAGACACTAGAACATGGTACTGTGTCCCCCCAGACCCACGGTGTCACACCTACAATCCACCACAGATGTGCTATGATGAGTACATCTCACAGAAACTCATGCACTCTTTGCATTTAGAGAAGACGCAAAGGTGGCGTTTTAGAACACGAATAGCGACGTGGAACTATGTTTTCACGAGGAGGCCTTTTTGTTTGGTGTTGGTGATGCGCCATGAAACACAACAAAGCACGAACAACAGGCAGAGAGCATGAAGACGCCTAGCAAGTGAACATGGAAGTAAACAATGCATGTTTCCGTTTAGAAAAAAGAATAATTGTAAAGAAGGAAATGCATCGAACGTGTATGGATACAGACAACGCTCTGAGTGTACACACAAACCTTGCTTCTCTAAATAATCCCACAGGACACATTTAAACATACATCCTGACATATTTGATCAATCAGCAAGAGCAGTGCATGCAATAACCTATGTTTGCACTCTGACGTTATTACTGTCCTCTTTTCACAGCTCGTCCACACATTAGTAGACGATGACAGGAGGAAGACTCTGGTCTCTGGCATGCTGAAGCTTACAGGCATGTTTGCGATGTTAGGGTAAACATTCCAGACATGCCTTCGAGAAGGCGAGAGGAGAGTTTCTTCTTCAACTACCACATTGATTTGTGCATGTTTCGCATATTTGATGGTGGAATTGTAAAGCTGTACTCTTGAGCCAGAGATCCTCGTGATTGGACATCTTCATCCTTGTTTACCCATGTTTATTACATGCAAATCTGGGCTCCATAAAACAATTTTTACTTATAAATCCTGATCCAAAATCAATCACCAAAGCCTAAAAAAAAAAAGGACATGAATAAAGAGAGAAAACTAATACAATGCACAGGATGCAGGCTCTAAAAATGTAAATAAAGCTAATTTGCTTTGTGGCGTGCGTGCGTGCATCACTCGTGAAGCGGAGTGGCTCGGATGGGTAGCATCTGCAGAGCGCTCCTGTCTCTGTTTATGCAGTTATGAGACTAGATGTGAGTGTAAACCACATTAGACTTCTCCCAAGCAGGAAATGTCCCGGGTGTCAGCCTGCATTCTGTCAGTGTTCTCACTGATTGCTTCCTACATTTCATTATGCTAAATGTGGCTTTTTACACACGCCGAGGAGTGTTTTATAGGGAGGACGGCCAGGAGATGCATCCTGGGAGCGTCTGAGCATGCCAGCCACGAACACAGAGTGTCCCCAGCCAGCTGCTTATTGTGAACAGGTTTTTAAAAGCTTGTGACAGGGTGAACTGCAACAGCAGACAACCACATCATCCTCAATTCTCCTACTGCAATTCCACTGGTTCAACAAGGCTGAAGACAAAGCCTCTGAGATCAGTTTGGCAGCGGGACGCCAAACGAGTCTGCATCCTAAACCTGCTGCAGGAAATTCCCCCTTGGCGAGCTTAAGCTGCACAATAAAACAACACAAAAGAGGAAGGCAGTAAATTAGTTCAATCAGCTTAGAGTGCATCTATAGCTGCTGTCATAATAACAGTATTAAGTATGGAAATATTGGCCAGCGCTTAAATTCAATTGGACTTTCTATAAATATAGCAACGTTAAAACTGGCTGTCAATATCTCCCCCAAAGGCTGTATTACAGAGAAGATCCAAAACAAATGAGAGGATCTCTGCGTGATCAAATGTCACAGCAAAGGGGCGGGGAGGGGGGGGGGGGGGGGGGGGGGGGGGGGTTCATGAGAAGGCAGGCAGGTGTCCTGAGGATACGTCACATGACCCATTAGCTCTTGGCAATGCAGAAACCCTTCAATTGGAACGGGGGCTGCCAAATAAAGGACTGGGCTAATATCAGGCTCGGCCACAGATGCTTCCGCGCGGCGGATGTCTGTCATCGTGCAGCTTCCCCTACATTTACTGTCAGGAGAGGGCTGAGCTCCTCCACATCCAAGGAGTCTTTTTCCTGCTGATGGCATTTTGTATCTGAAGTTTTGGCAGATATGTTTATCTATGTTCCCACTGTGACTATTTTAGTAACGTGGAAACCTGACAAAAGCAGCTTCATAGCGCATTTTATGTCTTGGTATTAAGTGTATAAATTGGGACGCAATCGTCAGGAGGTACACACACAACCACACAACCACACATTCTTTGCAGATGCTGGGAATTTGCACAAAAGAATGAAAACATATCCACACACAGTCTTTTCTTCCCAGTTGCGCCTTAATTCTACATAAACATGGAAACTTACCATTAATGGTTTATTACATGTTAAACACCATATTTCTGTTAAAGCTAAAAGAAGAAAAATTAAAATGTATTTTTGACCCTAACTTTAACTTTATGTGACTTCTGTGTCACTAGGCGTTTTCACATTCCTCCGCTGATGTCTGGGCACTTTGATAAAATCTGAGATTGAGGAGCCCCGGGCGAAGAAACTAGATTTGGTACGTCATCAGTTTAAACACAAAGAAACCTGAGACCCTCGGGCTGAGCGAACTCGTCAGCACAGAGAGGAGAGTTAGCATTAGCACAGTGAACGCGCAGTGTTTCCTTCCACGATCCTCCAAAGAAATCCCACCAGATATTATTGTATGTTTCACAACTACTAACGCAGTCAGCCCCTGCATGTCATAAGCTAACAAGCAAGATTAGCAAATACAAGATGCTAACTACACTTAGCATTCTGTTACGTCTGTTAGTCCCTGACAGCAGACTTCTGAGTCAGCGTGTACGCCGTAGTTAAAATAAACCAGGCTGAACGTGACGCGTACAGCAGAAACGGTCGATGAGCTTCCAGCTTCTTCTCAGAGCTGGTTTTTAATAGTCATGTTGGAGAACCAGGCTAAGCAAAATATTTAATACAGCAGAGTATTTTTACATACTTTAAAAAGTGTCTGGAGGTGGGCTTTAATGTTTATGTATGTTCTTTTACAATGCTGTACGTCCTTAATTGAGAATCACCAAACATCTGTTGCCCGTGGGCGAAGGTCAAACGTCGCAACAAATATTGGCTGGACGGCCATATATTTATTTTATATATATATTTATTTTAGGACACTCATGGTCCTGTGAGGATCACTTCTAGTGCCTTTGTTGATCCTCTGACTTTTCTTCTCGCTTTAGATTTAGGTTTTTATTTTATTTGTCCAAACTCCATAAATATAATACATTACCAAACACAGTCGGGGAATAAATGGATGCGAGTATTTGAGGAGGATGAATTATACAGTCCTTGGTATCTACGTTTTGGAATTAACTTTGATTTTAACCAGTGTTGTTAAAATGCTATTTAGTGTCATTATACTCCGTTTCTTTATGAGTTAATTCCCAGCATTGACAGGGAGAAGCCCCCAGTAAAGCCCCATGTTGGAAAGAGAAGAAAAGCTGCTGTAGGCGGGTGTGTAGCTCGGCTCTTCAGTGGAGAGGCCGCCTTCATGGGGGGGCCGCCAGTTCTTCCTCTACTTCCCACCGACAAGAAGGCATCAGTGCATAGAGCTGATAACAAAATATGCAGCGTCAAGCCTTTGATAAACAAGCTGCTCTTCCTCCCTGCTGGGACGAGCCGTCTCTCTGGGAGCCGTGGTAATTTCACCACTGCGAGCGCCACTACCAGGCCTCAGCACTTTCCAAAACACACGGCTAATGTTCAACGATAATCTCTTTTTTATGAAGACGCAGCACTGAACTGCTGCCTTGTAAGTATACACAGAGTGTTATCACATGTTGCCTTTTATTGACCCATGTTGGTGGAACTCGGCTGTAATGGTTGTTGGAACAGGGTTAGTGTGGTAGTCCAGTCATGGTGATATAACCCACTACAAAGGGGAGAGACACTAAGCTCCTCAACGCCACCAGGAAGTGCAGTTACCTGCAGGTGTCTCCATCAACAGAATCTACATTCATATAAAATATAAGTTTGAGCAGGCTTTGGTTGTACGCAGGTAAACAGTCCGTGTGGAGAGCAAAACCTCTGCACCTACCATGTGTCTGAGGATTTAGATTTGTATTAGCTTGAAACTAGAGACCATCTTGTGATGGACGGACGGTGCAAAGTGGCCCGAGAGCCAAATGAAGGCTGAGCTGGAGGACGGGTTGGGTCTGAGCACGGGGGGTTAGTGAGTGTAAACGGGCTACAGGAAACACTGTGGTTGAATAAATGCCGTCAACTCCATTTGACTGTTAGCAATGAGCAGCGCACGGAGCAGGAAGTCTGCTGGCACGCCCTCAATGCAAAGACGGGAGCATTGGTGGTCATTTCTTTATTATTTGTTACTTCCAGTAGGTCGAAAAAAATGCAGCGTTGACTCATCAGTGGGGTCTCCTGCAGCAGGTCGGCCTTTCTTATCAATAAATATAGCCTTTCAAATAACGTTGTCAGTTTTTATGTTTCTTCTCTCCTTTTATTCCTCATTTTCCATCTTTTCTGTTGCTCTTCTGCTTTTTATGTCTTTATGTTTTATCTCCCTGCAAAGAACTGGTGCTATACAATCAAACATGAAGATAGATTAAACATGAAAGTCGACACATTTAGCATGTGTACAGAGTTCATCATGGTGTGATTATTAACAGTGATTACAATGATTGTACAGAAGCAGATGAACCGGCTCCGTGTTCGTCCAGGTGACGTATATGTGCACACTTCAAAACACATCGAGTTTTTATCCATATTATTTATTCCTCGGAAGATATTTGCAGTTCCCTGCTGACACAGCTGTACTCCGTATATCCGCAATCCAGTGGTGAATCCAGTGTTTCCAGACACATCTGAACACCAGGATCAACATTTTGATTACAAACACAGAAGGTTGTGTTGCTCCGAGCTAAAGGCATTTTCTAAATACACAGCACAGATCTGGAGTTCGGCCTTTTGCTTTAGCTGCTAAATCATGCTCATGTCTTCTGAAAGCAAGCTCTGTAATGCAACGTTTATTGCTTTACATTTCCTCCCACAATGGCTCATTGTGTTTTTCAAGGGTGAATATAAAACCACATTTGTAATTGCTGCATGCTTTTCAGAACATAAAGTGCAATTAATGACATTTTCTTGCAGGAATTACGTGTGTTGGAATGAATCGTGTAGCCGGAAGATAAAAAAGAGCATCTCGCACTATAAAATAAATTCCCTTTCTTTGAGCAAAAGTAAAGTTGAGTAAATAAACATTTATGGAGTGATATGGTATGGAAACGCTGCAGCAGCGTTCTCTCCGCCTCCACACTCTCGCTCTCTCAGGTCAACAGTAAAAGGATCCGACCCACAGATTGACTTATCTACCTGAATCCAATTTTCATGTTCACTGACTGCAATGAGCGGCTTCATTCCAGGATGAATTACGCTTTTTCTATCAGCTTTTGATAAACAAATCGAGCGCTGCTTCAAGTCCCCGAAAGGAAAAAATGTTGAGCATTCAGTATGAATAAATCACAGGTTAGAGGCACACACTTCAGATTTCATTTAGAAAGCAAGTCATGATACAACGATCCGTCTGCATGTAGCAAAGACAAATCTAAATGATTCTCTAACCCAAAGCTACTGTCCTGTAAAATTGTTTTCATTCATACTTTCTTTCCTGTTTGTCCATCTGGATCTACGACCTCGAATAACCCTCATCCTCATATTTATATGGAGCAAGAAAAATCACATTTACTTTTTAATAAGGGGAATTACTAATATGCAGCCCTTGAACACAACCCTGCGCCGCGGCTTGGAGCTGCAACTAGTAATTATTTAAATGTTCCATTATCTGTTTATTGTTCGTCTATTTAATGTCAGAAAATCATTAAAATATCTGTCCCAGTCTTTCAGAACCCAGAGGGACGTCGTGGGTCTTCTTTTGTCCGACCGAGTCCACAACCCAAAGAAGTTGAATATACTATTTAATAAAACAGAGACAAACATTGGCTAACTGAAATGATTAGTTGATTATCAAAAGAGAAGCTTTACTAATTACTAATCAATTTATCCGCCGGTTGTTTCAGCATCGGTTCACTGCATGTGTGTGGATGACAAAAAATTAAACAAACACGCTAATTATGATTACTTAAAACGACAATCCTTAAAAATATCAGCCCTGGTTAATTGGGCGAGTGGTTACTATGGGAACAGCAAATTCCCTTTAATATTACATCAAACGCTGTCAGAGCAACAGAAAAGCAACCGGAGCATCAGAATGAGAACAAACTGAGAACGTTTTTGATAAAGAAGTGTGTTAATAATCATAAACACTTTGTCTCCACGCAGCAGCAGGACACTGTCTCTCCACGCAGCAGCAGGACACTTTGTCTCTCCACGCAGCAGCAGGACACTTTGTCTCCACGCAGCAGCAGGACACTTTGTCTCCACGCAGCAGCAGGACACTTTGTCTCCATGCAGCAGCAGGACACTGTGTCTCCACCCAGCAGCAGCAGGACACACTCTGTCTCCTTCTCTTACTCCAAGCTGATCCAAAAATAGGCAAAGCGGTGGATCGGCCCCACAAGCAGCTCGGCCCCTGTGACAGCACCCACCTGTCACTCAAAGTGTTTACTCCCTTCATTATGCATGGATGTCAGATTAATATCCTTTAAAAGGGTGCACCCCCTGCACAGCTATAGAGACCACAACCTCTTTTTGGAACAGGCTGTAAACGTGGCATTTTAACATGGAGGTCTATGAAGAAATATTCACTTTTAGAGACAGGAACTGCAGTTTTTGGAACGTTGGCTTAATTTTTGTATCCAACACTGATCCGTCCTCAAAAAAGTGACCATTGTCTTTAAACACAGGTCAACGCTAATCTCTGAGACAAATAAAAGCTACACGGGGCTTTCATTTATTTAACCAGGCACCAGGAAGTATCTTGAGGGCCAAAATGCAGCGCAAGATACACAAAGTTACATAAAAACACACAGTTTTAACCTACAACAGTCACATATGTCACAACAACACCGGACCTGCGACACATGACAGAGATAAAACTTTAAAATAGTCCCTGGTTACAAACATGCTAACACGAAGGCAGCGTTTACAGATGAGCTCATTATTGCAAGCCCACTGAGCATAATAGCAAAAGGCAGTTTTAAGTATTATGAGGACACTGAAGATGGTTTGGTCTGATTAGAACCAATTAGAGAAGAAAGGATGTAAAATCATTGAAGGCTAATTCTGAAAACTTGCTACAAAAAACAAAACTTGATTTCAGAAATGTTAAATATCTTGAAGTTTGAAATTTCTTAAATATTTCTGTTTTGTGCAGAGGTTAGCAAGTTCAACAGCAGCTGCTGAAAGGAATGAGCAGAACCTGCAGGGCCCATCAGAACAGATGTTTAGCAGAATACTACACGATGTACTCTGCTGCTATTTCTGTTGCTATGTTATTTTATTCATCGCCACTGTAGTTTTGTTATACGCTAAACATGAAGTTAGAAAATTGAAAGTAAAGCCCAAAAATATGCTTTTTTCAGAAAGACAGAAGTCAGAACATCAGTACTTCTTTATTTTTAACATCTAGGACCTTTATGTCCTGTCAGTGCAATGTGAGTGAATACCCCCCCACACACACACACACACACACCCACACACACCAGGACGTCCTAACGTCATTAGTGAGAAGCAGAAGACATTAGAAGGAGGAGACGAGCAGCCAGACACACGAGGAACAGCGGGGACGTGACGAGAGAGTCGGCTCCTGATGGATGACGGGAGGTGAAGCAGGTGATGCGACTTTTAGTTTGTCATTTGATGTGCGACTGTTTTCTGGACTTCACTGAGGACAGCACACGACATGTATGACACAGAAGTGAGGTAATAATCACACAACGTTGTAATCAATGATGCGTCGCTCCTCTCTCTCCCTGGCTGACACCAACATACGGAAGCTTTGACATGCAGCTTCAACAACTTTCTGTCCCAACTGATCTCTTCATGTTCTCAATGTTTGTGTGGAAACATAATCTTAACTACATATGCGCTTACTCTTTTTCTTTCAGAGCTTTCGGTGCGACTCGTGGCCTTCATGAGTGGCAGTGACACGCGGCTGAAAGCTCCAGGAATAATCGGGTAAGTGCACCTTGATTTTTTGTCCAACTACTATTTCCAAGGTGGAGAGTAAATGCAAAGATCAAAAAGCAGTTATTAATATATCTCAGTCCATGTTCTTTAACACTTCATTCTGTGAACCTTTGCACATTTCTGCTGCACAGCTCACATTGTACATATTTTTTATAGTATTTTTATATATTTGTATTGTATTTTTCTCCAGTTCTATATTTGTGTTTCTTAATCTCACTGACTGCAGCTCCCTCCTGCTGGACTCCCTAATGAGCCTCTGACCTCTACAGTTTACCCAGAATGCAGCAGCCTGACTGGGTTTTAACCTCCCCAGTTCTCCCACAATGCACCGCTCCTCCCTCCCCTGGTTACCAGTAGCTGCCTGTATCTGCTCCCAGACTCTGGTGCTGGTCTACAGGCTGTGAGTAGATCAGGTCTTCATCACACCACACAGCTCGCTCACCTCGCTCTGCGTCAGCCAATCAGCTCGCTGCTCCCTCACTGTGAGCGGGACCAGAGACCCTCAAATAAAACGTCTGTTTGCTGTTCTGCCTCCTAAACGGTGGAACGAGCTCCACATTGATGTCAGGAGCAGGAAGTCTGCACAGCTTCTGTCAGACTGAAAACTCACCTGTTTCACCTGCAGCTCGGACAATAAAAGAAAATAAAAAATAAATAAATTCAGCTTTGTATGTTGATCTTACTCTGGTTTGGCTTGTTTGAAGCTATTGTTCTGCACTTATATGATTTCACCTGTTTGAAGCTAAAGTACCTGCAGGATTCTTGCTTTTCGGAGTCGTATCCTCAGGATTGTTTGCACTTATTGTAGCTTTGGACAAAAGCATCAGCTAAATGTAATGTAATATAAAGTAATGTAATGTGATGTGATGTAATGTAATGTAATGTGATGTGATGTAATGTAATGTAATGTGATGTAATGTATTGTGATGTATTGTGATGTAATGTAATGTATTGTGATGTATTGTGATGTGATGTAATGTAATGTAATGTGATGTAATGTAATGTATTGTGATGTAATGTGATGTAATGTAATGTAATGTAATGTAATGTAATGTAATGTGATGTAATGTATT
>CALSCE010010855.1:637285-654501 GCA_943593645.1 Bovichtus variegatus | reverse complement strand
ACCCGACCCCGGATAAGCGGTTGAAAATGGATGGATGGATGGATGTAATGTGATGTAATGTAATGTCATGTAATGTATTGTGACGTAATGTCATGTAATGTAATGTGATGTAATGTAATGTCATGTAATGACTTGGATGGATGGATTGTGAAAAGTATTAATGAAAGGTTTGGAATAATTCTGTGTTTCTGAACGTTTAGTGTTTAATGTTAAAGCTCAGTCTACTCAGCACATCTGGATCATTCCATCCTCACTTCATTTAGCTTTGAGGATTCAACATGAAGAGGAATATTTACCAACATGTTGGATCAGCCTTATGTTTCTGATGTTCAGAGAATTGTAAAACACAGAATGTATTAACCTTGAGAGCGTGAGTGTGTGCGATATATTCCACGCAGCCTACTCAAGCATCAGCCAGCTACAGAACATTAAATTTTGGGAGATCTCGATTTGTGGCCAAGGACAAAGGAGAACAGCTTGTCTGAATGTCACACCTGTTTGAACTGCAAAGGGCTCAATCTTAAGACTCAGTAAGCTGGAACTGGCTGTAATGCAATGCCATTACAGTGGAGAAGCAGGTCAGGGCTGCAGAGGCACAGTTCAAAACGCCACTCTGGGTGAAGCCAAGTCTTTTTACCTCAGTAAACTAAATGCTGTCCACAGAAAGCAGTGAGCAGCACAGTGACCTCTCCTTGACCTTCTCAGGGAAAACAGAAACGCCAGCAAAGAAAAGAACGTCTCAACAAAATTCAGAAAACAAAGATTTTACTTCTGAAATCATTCATTTCAGACAAAGAAGCATTTAAATGATTTGAAGAGCAATGAATTGAAGTGATTATAAGGAAATTAATGTGGTTTTCCAGTTCATAGATTGGACTGCAGATGTTTGGTGTGAGCAGGGAATGTACAGGTGTAACTAATAACATTACTGCCTTTTCATTGAGGAATTAAATGTGGGCGACACCACGGAATTCGTTGACAACCTTCAATTTCTTCCCTCTTGTTATTTCACACATCACACACACTTCTCATACTTCGCTCGTAGCTACAATGTCGCACTGTACTTTGTTTACATCCCACAGAATTCATTTGGAAGTATTTCACGTGCTTGTGAGCCAAAAACACCAGACTTTCACCCGGCAGGCAACTTCTATCTATCTCAAGTAACGATCTTTGCCTGAAACCAACCACGTGGTGTCCTGTAAAAACAGAACTTTATTTTGAAAAGCGGGCGTGAATCGACACGTGAAGCAAGACATCAGGAGAAAAGAGGAATAACTTTCCCTAAGATATGTTGAATATATAAACACGTGAACATATTAGGACACAGGTTTTCACAAAGTGTGTTCTTCCCTCCGCCCGCTGCTCTTTCTTTCTTTCTCTAACCCGCAGCAGCACTTTACCTCACCTCGCCACTCGACTCTCTCTGCTGTTCTCTCCGGGATGAGGACGCGTGCATTTCTAACCTCAGCCAGGCAGGTGATGGACAGGCCGATCTGAAGGCTGCGCATGGCTGCCCTGCTCGGGGTAATTAATGAGTCTCCATCAAACACGCTGCTTACAGAGGAGCTGGGCCGGCCTGTCGGACTCCATTACACTGCTGTCACGGAGCAGGAGAAGCCCTGACTCGACATTCTGCATTCAGACACACAAAAAAAGGAGCCGGGGATCACAAGAGTTTTTAAAGCCAGTTTCATCTGTGTCGGAGCGAAGAGTACAATGTGTTTATCTGCAGAGAGAAGTACAATATTTCATGTGAGGACATTCTCCTCACTGACAAGCTTTAAAGCGGCATGAATGGATGACAGGCTGGAGTCATCAGGAGCTGAGTAACAGCCCCTATTAAGAAACTCACTGTTAGATTTAACACTTTATTAAGGTTCCTGGCACATTGCACAGCATGAGGGAGTGTAGAGCGTGCATGTGTGGAGCGCTGCAGCAAGAAACGTCACAAAAACAACACGAATCATGTTAAAACATGGGAGACATTTGACACTGATGACAGTGCTAATATAACACGAGGAAATTAAACTATTTCAATTCAGTTCAACTTTATTTATTCAGCTCGCAACACAGGATAACATACACACCATAAACAACAAGAGTATTAATAATAACTCATATAAATAGAGAAAACTCCAAAGCAACACTATAAATCTGTGTTGCATTCACCAAAAGAAACTAAATGTGATGTTTTCTCATTATTATAACTTCTGTTTCTCTTTGCGTCTCATAATTACAAGATCTGTATCATCTAATTATGTGATATTTTTCTCGTTTCTCAGATATTTCTCTTTTTAAAATGTCAGAAATATGAGATTCCTGTAATTCCACAGTTTTTATTCTGGATAGACGAGTGTCTTTTCTTTACCGTAGATTGAGATGTTTATCCGTTAACCTCTGTGTCTGGTAACGTGCACGTCCATGGAGTCATATGTGATTATCACCTCCGACAAGGAGGGTGTGTTTGTTTGTTTGTTTGTTTGTGTGTTTGTTTGTTTGTTTGTTTGTTTGTTTGTTTGTTTGTTTCTCTATGTGACAACCCGTCAGTATGTTCATGAGACTTGGTGGAAGGGTGCAGCACGAAGAAGAACACGTTCCATGTGGGAGTGGATCCAAATCCCAGGGCGGTTACACAAATTACGTTTCACTGATGGGGCCTTTGTGCTGCGTTTAAGTGGTGTCGGAATAATTGGAAGAATTAGTTCTATCAACATGTTGTTTAAATGCTCTGAGCAACGAAATGCAACACATCTCCTTTGTTCATGAACACACAGGAAGCTGGAAGAACGACTTCCAAACTGGGGAAAGGCGACTAATCGAGGAGCACCTGAAGGCACCACTGGTCAGCGCAGGGCCATTCTAGTTGTGAGAACGTGTTTCCAACTCTATTGTACATGTTTTAATGAACTCAGCATCTTCCTTCTTCATGTTTGTTCACAACCTGACTGAATTAGGGCCTGAAAAATAAAACCTTCCATCCTTAACGGTGTTTCTGAAGTTTAATTTACAAAGAGATAAAAGAAAAGATTAGCGTAAAGTCTTAAATGATAAGCAGAGAACAACAGGGTTTATTCCATATATGCAAATGTCATACGTCATTTGTCCACAGCAGCTTCACAGTTGGTCCGAAATGTTTCCACCATCCTCTGCGTCTGCTAACATGCACGTCCATGTGTAGATGTGCAACACATTTGTAATTGTTTTCTCCCAATTATGAGACAGTGTTTTTGTAATTATGGGATATGGATCTTGTAATTATGAGATTGTTTTCTTGTCATTATGAGAAAATAATCTCATATTTTAATCAAAGAGTGATTTTTCTTGCTTTGTTTAATAAAAGTCTGGATGAATCCACCGGGGGGAAAACAGTAATGATTGGAGTCTTAAAAAAACAAGCATAACTTTATCTTTAGAAATATGTTTCTTTTCTGTTTGCATTTCCTTGCAATCATCTTGTGGCTGCTCAGATTTACGTCTCCAGATAAAGGTTGAAACTACTGATTTATGACCTTCTCATGGACGTTATTACTATTGTTTTGCACTCTTGTTAGGTCCCAAAGAACGATGGACAAACTAAAGAAAGGGGCATCCTGCACGTGTCTGTGTGTGGCCACCAGGGAAAGTGTTTGACCCTGCTTGAGTGCGCCGTGTCCTGACGAAGGCCTCCTCCTCCTTCATCATGCTTGAGTTATTACCAACATGTCCATGCAGTGTGGCCATGAGAGGAAGGTTTTTAATGGAACAAATACAGCAGTTGTATAAACCTGACCCTGCTGATTCTGCGCACCTGCATGTGATTCTCGGAGACAGCGAACACATACAATGGCATGATGATGGAATTGTGTCGTTGACAGATAAGTGTTAGGAAGAGGGGCTTTCTGGGGACAACAAGATTACAGATAATCTATAAACTGCAATTCTTTTCAAATTGTGGCTTACCTAACATCTCTGTCTCTCTCTGCCAGCTAATCTCGTCAGGGACAGGAATCCAGGCTCAATACCATCGACCTCGAATAGTCCCTCTTATCTCCTGCAACTGCTCCTCTCTGGAGGATACTCGGCAGCCGACAACAAAACATAACTGCGTCTACATCTCTTGGAATGGAAGAGATTCATAAAGTGTTCCTCTTGTTCGCTGTCCACTGAGTTATTCCAGAATTTCTCGGTGGACTTCTCTTATGTTTGAGCACAATAAGCAACTAAGTGACGGGAAGCCGGCTGTGCAGCGAGGCAAACTTCTAAAAAGGATCAGGGAAAGAGGAAGACAGATGGAGCGCGCAGACAGCAGTGTGACAGTCCAGTCCAGTGAAAGACAGAGCTTAGCGTCCTGCATTGTGTCCAGACAGGCAGGGCTAACTCAGGGGCTGGAGCTGCATGCTGTTCCTGTGATTAGCCCTCCATCTGGCAGGGTGGGCAGAGCGAGCAGCCAGAGCGTCACAGCCTGCTGCGTGGATCTCAGAGTTGGGGGTCTTCCTTTGCGTTTGGCAGAGACAGTCTGGATGCTCTCAGTGTCCAGCCCTGCCTACAAGACCCAGAGGGATCAAACATCTGGCCAACATCCTTCTCTGGATAGTGAAGTGCACTGGTGTCAGGGCCCGGGCGCTTCACAGGCGTCCTCTGCTGTGGTACCTTTGCTGTTCACACAGAAAAACACATATTTGTTCTTGTATTTGAAAATTAAACTGGAATGACCTTTTTTCTTTTGTTACAGACTTGTGACATTAAAGTCAATTATCTATAACAATAGAGTATATTGTGGCAGGGGGCTTTATTTAAATGCTTGTATTAGAGATGTGCTTTAATTGCCCTTTTGTTTTATAGAGACCCTTTAGTATGAAGTCTCCCTGCTTTCTGATCCGCTCCATTCTCTTTTTAACAGAAATGCTGTTCTCCAGTCTTTTCTACTTTGCTGTGTTATTTTTCCACATTATTATGAAGCTACTGCAGCTCAACACTTCCTGCACAGACATTAAAGAGACAACACTTTGCAGTGTCTCTCAGGGTGTAATCCCAACATTTCCTGGAAGGCTTTTAATGTGTTCAGTATTATTGATGCCTGATTTTATTGATTGCTTACAAAACCAGCCGGTCTCATTTCCAGGTCGTCAAATACTGATGCTTTGTCACGGCCCGAGATGAGACGCACTACATATTTAGCGTATGTAATTTTATTTTATTATTGTATAAAACATTTGCACTATTTGTACATTTTAGAATCTTATACTGTCTCCTACTGTGTATTGCAAGTGTTGCACAACAATTTCCCTCGGGATAAATAAAGTTGTATCTCATCTAACTATCTAAGACATAGACTCGATGTCAGCCATTGATGTGAGGAGATTATGTAACAATGAATAAACACATACTGTATATTATTTCTATAAAAGAAGTGTCCAGCTCAGTTGTGTGTCTCTTTAAGCTGATCAGCAGACAGACGAGAGTTAATGAAGTCATCTGGAGACGGATGCTGGAGCTCCTCCACAGACAATGAATAATGGATCAACTCCCAGGACACTGTGGCAGCAGCCATCATGATTTTCCTGGGATATCACAGCTGGAAGCCCAGTATTCAAATTAAACTCATTTGGATGTTGAAATTCTACGAGCTCATGAAACCCGTCACTGATTTAGTGTCAATGGACCAAAAGTGTCTCATGACATCAACAATTCAGGGGTTGTTACTCTGATCTCCAACAGAGTTGTCTGTGTTTATAGATATTGACTTTACTGCCCAAAGTCATAGAAACAGCAAACTGTAAATTAGATGGAAAGTCACAAATGACGGTGTACAGACACAGTTCTTAGCTCTTAAAAATATTTTTTTGTAGCCTAGCTTGTACCTTAGCTACAGCTACGAAGAGTTAACCGACAACCTGGTTGGGTCTTTCCGTGCACAGGCCTTAAAGGGACAGTGTGGATGTGTTGGCAGCATCCAGCTTTGCAGTTGCAGATTGCAACCAACTGAGAAGTGCGCTCGACCCTCCCTTTACAGGACTGCGGTGGCGCCGTGGTATTTTTCAGGAGCTTCACTTCGCTCAAAGGCCTTCCTCACCAAATCACTCCTTCAGGAGCAGCGAAATTCAGGCGGCGGCTGCCGTTACTGCAGTTTTACAAGCATGTTGGCGAACTACGGTGGCCTTCAGGTAACGTTAAAACACGAAAAGCTTTCTCTAAAGCCGTTTGTCTGACCTACTGTAGAAACATGGCGGTTCAGTGGATTCTATTGAAGAGGACCCGCTCTCTATGTAGATATGAGGGTATGATGATTATATTCCATCTCTGCTAATAGATCCTCTGAGGACTACACACTGGCCCTTTAACTGGTTTGTATCCTGTTTGCAGGATAGAGACAACGCTGTCATGATCAGTAATAATCATCATAATGACATGGAGCTCTCCAAGGATCCGTTCTGGGGCATCTTTTTTTTATCAAACCCCACATGCTCCTGCTAGCTCAAATGATATAAACCAACAGAATATCTTACACCCTATGCAGCCAACCCAAACATTTACATAAGCTAAGGCACAATAAATCACGGGATGAAGACCTTTTTGCTCTGTGAAATACATACTGCTAGAAGCTTCGTAACATAGTGACAACTCGCAGGGTTACTGTGCTGCAGAGCTACTTGCTAACATGCTTGCCAACTGGGAACATGCCAGCTTTAGTCCCACAATAGCTCTTGGTCTCTAATGGGACATTAAATTAACAGTTTATTTAGGAGACAAATGTATGCAATCAACTCTTGTCTCATAACTGTAAAGCACGTCCCTGTGGTGGAGCAGTTTATCGCCTAACGCAGGAGGGTTTTATAAAAGTGGAAGATGCAACACAGCTAAGCTGAGAGAGCTTTCATCAAGAGTGTGTAGATTTGCATAGCCTCGAATCTGACGATTGTGAAAATCAATGGATTTCTTTATGAGATTTTGTTGTTTTAAATGTTGTGAAATTTCGTGCCAAATAGAAAAAAAAGTTAAAGAAAGTGAAGAGTCAGAGCTAAACATGTCAACGATCACAAACCAAAGCCAGAGATCTTAGTGTTTATGAAGTTATGAACTCTGACCTACATTTCAACATTAAGATCATTACAGAATCAGCCCACTGATAAAAACTCCCAAATGAAAACTTTTCTGTTTGCTATTAAATAGAAACAATACTGAGTAAATACAAATGATGAGCAGTTGTGTTACATTTGCATTTACTTAAAAACTGTGTGAATATTAATGAGTTATCTGTCTGTCTGTATGAGTTGTATTTATTTATTTCATATTTTATATATATATATATATATATATATATATATATATGTATATATTTTTAAATTATTGTACACAGGTCTCTCATCCTGTTCTAATGAGACTACCTGTTAATATAAAGCATAAAATAAATATAACAAATAAGGGAAAATTACAAAATGATGATGTCATTTAGTGTCATTATTCAGAAACATTCAAGAAATTAAATATCAGCAGCAGTACACACTAAATAAATAAAACATGTATGAGAAGCTAGAAATGTTAAGTTTTATTTATTTTTCTAGTCAGTAAATATAAGTGAAATAAGTTGAATTGGAGGCACTGTTGTCTGTGTGCATATTTAAATTAAGTGTTTTTTGTATATATATATATATATATATATATAAAATCTATTCAACATAACTTTAAATACAAATACATCTTTTTTAGTTTGTTTTAGCTTCTCTTTTTAAATAATATTTTTTTTTTGTCTTGATGCCTTTTGTCTCACGCACAGCCCTCTGAGAAGCCTGAATGATGGTCCACAAATAAACTTGGCTTGTCTTTCCCCCTTCCGCCGGCCCCTCCGCCGGCCCCTCCGCCGGGCCCTCCGCCGGCCCCTCGCCATGCCCCGCTATCCCTCCTGCCTCCAGGCTCATCTGCCACCTCCATCCACTGCCACACATACAGTATGCAGAGCTCCCAGCAGCCCATTCATCATTACCTGGGGGAGTCAGTGTTAGCCCAATCAAGGCTTTGATTAATTGAATAAGGAACAGTGAGAGGTGGGCCAGGACCAGCAGGCCTTCAGGCTCAGCCGTGCTCTCCCAGCTTCATGGAGCCATGTCTGGCTGCAGGACGGGCCATATGGTGGTGCTGCTGTGCATGAGATCAGCTGCATGCAGAGACGCTGATACATCCCAGAACACAACTATTCTTACCAGTTCCCCCTTTTGGTACCACGTGGCTGATGCTGCTGTTGTATGTGATTGTAATTAAGCTGTAGACATTGTTTTGCCTGTTTGCTTTTTCTCTTTGTATTCTGTAATTAAATAAAAAAAAAAAAAACCTTTGATTATCGAAAAATTACCAACTTTCAAAAAACCTTTGATTTTCGAAGAAATTACGTTAATTTTCAAAAAAATCTTCCATTTTTTAAAAATAAACAAAATTTTCAAAAAAAAATCGATTTTGAAAAAAGACCTCAACTTTATTATTTAATTTATTCGGGTTGGCAAACATTTCTCCCCACCCGTATCTTTTTATTGTTTTATTCTGGTTGTCTTATTATATATTTAAAAAGAGGTCATCTACTTAAAATCCTCATTATTGTTTTTGTACTGTAATCTTATTATTGTCTAACTTGTAGAAATGTTGCCCATAATATGCAGTATATGTTTATTTTTTAGATTCTAATTTTTTCTTTTGTTTTGTTAGCTTTTGTAAATATTCCGGTCCACGTTTACAGCAGGACATAAGAAGGTTTAATGTTTTATATTATTATATTACTTGCACACATCTTACATGCATGTCTTGCTACAACAACGTGCACAAATATCAGTTTATGGAATAACATCTTTATTATGTACAGCAAATGTCTCCAGCTTAAGTGCACCTGCTTTTAAAAAAAAAAGTATAATCATATTGCAGCATAACAGTTCCCAACATAACCTCACAGATCCTGTGATGGTACATCATAAAGGCTGTTAAGAGATGGGAGGAGGACATTTGTCTTTGCACTCTTCTTTGTACACACACACACGCCATGTTACACACATGTACACACTTTCCATTGTGTAGTATTGTGTATGAATACTCTGCAGTGCAGGGTACAGACGGCAACTCTATCAGAGGTTCCCTAAAACAGAACAAACTTAGCATCCAGGTAAAGAGTAAATGTATTTTACTCTGAGAAACGTAGTTATCAGCATCTTAGATTTAATAAACGCTGCCTCGGATTCATACAAATCTCGCTTTAGTGATCTCTGACTAAAATGTGCTTTGTATTTAAAGGCACAGTGAGCAGGATGTGTCGGTCGGTAAACACAACATTTAGAGTCGGAGTTGGATCGATCTTTGTCGCGATGTGTGTCGTTGTTGCAGAGATGGACGCCCAGAAATGTCCACAATTATAATACTTAAATCTGAGTATTACGACTAAAACATGTAGTTTAGAATACCATCTATTAATTCTATCTTTTCATTCTTCATTGGTTTCATTTTAAGAGTCATAATTTAATAAATTTTCGGCTGAGATGCACATTTATTTAGTTTTTTAGTCATCACAAGTTTTATTGTTTTGACCAAACGGACTCAATACTTCCCGATGTTTTGTCGTCTTCGGTGCATGTGGGATACCAGCTGCTCGTGCGACTTTATAAAAGCTACACTACAAGCACACAATGAGTAAGAAGTAAAACAGACGTGACACCAGTTCCGTTTTCCAGCGCTGCAGGTCCCAGAACACACTGCCAGAGCAGATGAAACGCTCAGCTTTCTCCGCCTCTGCTACCTTTACTGCTCGCTCACTCGCTGTCTTACTCACTCACTCACTCCCTCACTCACTCATTCACTCGCTTACTCAATCACACACACACACACACACACACACACACACACACACACACTGCTGTAGCGGCGAGATAAAACATTCTTGGGGAGTGTGGATGCGGGGAGAAGAGAAATGACATTAGGTAATCACAGTGAAGCATTACCAGTCATTACTCTGCGCTGTCACTCGGAGATGAGAGACAAGGCTGCGAGTCGCGCAAATCCACGACTGCCTGCAGCCGGCCGACGCCACCCCGATTCTCTTCCTCTCGTCTCGTTTATTCTTCTTCTGCTGCTCCAGGAGCCTCGGTTAATGAGTCAGTTTTGGCTAAACTTTTCTTTACTTCCTGAGTGAATCTGCAGGTCGACCTTCAGCGGGAGGAACTTCCAGAAGCGGCCTGAGACGCTGCTTTCATAAATGTATCACTGCCGTCGGTTAAGTATGACGTATAATGTAAAGCGGCTTCTTCACAACGATGTGCGACATGATTATGTAGCGTGAGCGGCAGGTGAAGCTGGACAGAGATCAGCTGAGTCTGCAGCTACGCTCGGTTGTACAGGGACTTTCAGCTCTGGCCCTAAACTTCACCTCTCCGCTCTGATTTCCAAAAGAAAGCAGTAAAAAGCCACCTGTACTCTCCCTGCAGCAGACAGTCAGAGACGATGCTGAACAGAGCGGAGCGTATAATAAGGACCGAGAACACAACTAAGAGAGTGAATATTGGACTGACGTGCATCAAGTGCACACAAACATGACTTCAAATGAAGGATCTTGTTGCTCTGAAACTTCTGGATGTAAACGAGCAACTGTTGATGTTGATGGTATTTAAGTAACACTCTTTCTATTGCTGCTGAGAAATGTCCGGCGTTGGTAGGTTCCCCCTGCTTACAGGCTTTATGCTAAGCTAGGCTATCCACATGCTGACTCCAGCTTTAACACATCACTTAACATCTCAGATTGTAAAAAGATGGTGCAAGTCCACGTCCGAGATGTTCTGAAACTCAGCTGAATTTAGCTTTTTAAATCCTTTTTAAATAACAAAGAACTAGAGATGTATTGTAATGCCTTGCTCCATAATCATAAATACAAAATCCTGTGCAACATTCTTCCCACATGATGTCCTGTAGAAAACACAAACTGTACCACTCAATGTTGGAAAGGACAGCACATGGAGTGTACTGTCACTAACTTATATTTATTTATGTGCAACATGTAATCTTGGATGTGAATCTTTTACAAGTGTGGTGAGACCGTCTTGATCTTAAATGTCAGCAAATCGAATGCAAGCACTTCAGATGGAGGGATGCACTTTTTATAAGTAGCAGACTGGCAGAGCGTGTTTCATTACATATATCCCTCCAACACTTTCCCCTTCATTTTGATAATGAAGTATAATGTTAATAACTATTATAGTTTAAATGCTACACCGTCCATCAGGGTAAGAAACACAAACAGATCAAAGAGATCCATGTTCTGCATGTTGTTAGTAATAAAAAGCTGTATAAATCAGGCTCTGAGTGAGAATTGAACACACCCCTCTGTACAAAGCTTCAGAATATAGAGAGGAATGAAAGTGGAAAGTTTGGTGTTGAAGTGGAGATTTCTGCCTCAGAGTCTGAGAAAAACCTCCTTTAGAGAAAACCTCCTTTAAAGATATGGATTGTAAAACTCATACATTTTGTACACACTTCAGGTGAATAGGGTCAAAAATGTAACTAATAGATATCAGCATGAAACTTCCCCAGTTCATTACTCACATTAACACAATTATCTTTTATATTACAAATTTTCTGACATGTGATGTTTAAATATGTAAATGAGGCATTATGTAATGTAACTTTTGGTGAATTTAGGAGAAATCTACAGATACTAACACACAAAGTTATTAAATAAACTCCTGATGTGGATCTGATGTTTTCTTTACACTCGTCTGACAGAAGACGTGTTGTGGAAGATAAATAGTCCAAACTCACTTAGATTTCATGCAGAAGAGTTAGTTACATAGAATTTGTCTCCACTAATTATCAGCAATTCATTTTATCATACACCTTCTTTCTTTTTTGCTAATAACTCGAGGTTTAGATTATTTTGTCCCCGTTATGATATGATCCCAGATCAACTGAAACGATGTGAAGAGCTCAGAAAATAAAAGCTTTTGTATGTCTGCAAAACACTTTAGGATTGTTTGCAAAGATTTTGGGCCCTTTGAAAAGCGTGGTAGTGGAAGGTCAGCGCCGGAGATAGACGTGAGCTTTCCCTGAGACTGACTTCTGCTCTCAGGAGAACCAGTCCTGATCCCCTGGGAAGGCTCCATACAGCCCCTCTACAGACTGGATCCGGCCCACTGCCGGGGCTACTGAAAGTGACCTGTGAGATTACCTTTCCTGCTGGCAGGCCGGCCCCCCGTAACCAGCGTGCACCCGCTGCAGATTGGAGCAGACAGTCGCTCTCATTGAGCAGACAGCCTCCACCTCCCTGCTGCCAGTCCAGCCTACACCACCTGGAAGCATATATCCGGACCCACGGCTGACAGACGGACGTGATGGGAGGTTACCTGTGAGCGGAGTCACATGTGAAACACAGATTACATGTTACACTGAGATATGTACGCCTTCGTGGAACTATAGTCCCCGTCTAACTTGTGTTTCTGTAACACAGCCAAGCTTAAAACGCATTTCACTTTCGTCCTAAACCTCCACAAATGTTTTCGATAAACCACACCGTATGTGCTAAAGACGCAACGCTTCTCTAACCCCACCCCCATTTACCCCCACCCAGATAAAATGTATTCATTCACATTAAATAATTAACAACATAAATCTGAATCTTTATTGTGAACCTCCAAGATTTCACCCATGATAAAACGTGAAATGAGCAATATATAAAATACAACAAATAAAAACATTTTAAACTAAATCAAAACATGAAACATTTTTCAGCTATTAGTTAGTAATAAAAGAGCTTTTCCAGCATTAAATGTGCTCTGTGCTCGTGAAGCATGTTAATATGTTGCTATGATCCTATTCAACAGAGCTTCCAGATCCCCGGACCTTCATATTGACGTGCGTTGGTGGACATGTGTCTGTGTTTCTGAAACAGCAGTACAGGCACCAGAATTTACTGTTTATATCAAATTAAATCTGTTAGCAAATGAATCACAGCTACAGGCCAGAAAGAACACTTTCATCGTCTTCAGCAGGAAAACTCTACAAACGTAGTCGGATTCTGATTACAGCCGTGAAAAGAGAAACACACAAATACAGAAATGTTCTAACTTTTGACTGAAAGTTGTATCAGGATCACTTTGCTCGGAGTCAGAACGAGCTCCTCTGAGTGATCACTGAAAGCACACACAGATCTTAGTTATGACCATGTTGGTTCTTCAGTTCGTGTTTACTGGTTCTGTGCCCACTGCAGATCCATCCAGCCCGTCCACACAGATCCGAGTCTTTTCCCCCGTGTTTGAAGAGACTGGAGCCCAGATGGTTAGTGGAGCTGCCAGATCAATTACCAGCAGCACACCAGCAGCGAGTGCAGCGCAGCACTTAGCTTCCGGGGCCAATTGAACTGATCCCGATTTGAACTTTTACATATCGTCATAGCATGCTGCGACATAAAGGACTCACTAACTTAACGCCACATGTGCACGAGTGGAACACTTTGCTATTTTACCTTCCAGCTAAATTTGTTATTGCTCATTCCAGACAGCCATCATGGCAACGGCATAAAGAAAACAGCTGTGCATGTTGAGTGGTGGAGGATGAAGCACTTGCCAAAAGGAAAACAAATAGTGACGGCATTGGCTTTCAAAAAAAGTTGGAAATGTAACTAGTTGAAAAAAAAGCCCATAAATATATTAGTTCAGCCTACGACTTGCAGTGATTAACAGGCTTTGAGCTGCAACAAATCCTCCAAATTAAAGGACAATAAGTTGTTTGTCCATGCACACGCCGTGTACTCTCACAGCATCGTGCGTCTGCCGAGCCTAAACCGTGACACACATGTTTCAGGGTGTGCTTAGGAGATACTTAGGTTTAACATCAGCTTGGTGAGGTTTAGGGAAAGATCATGTTTGGGTTAAAACGAGGCTCCAATCCGTCCCAAGAGAACTGGACTCCAGCATGTACACATAACGCAGATGTGAGTTAGAAATCAACCTTCACATCTTACTCTTGGTGTTGGTGTTCTCCATACAACAAGAACACGCCGTGATACCTGCAGTGACTTCCAAAGCTCACGTCTCAGCATGCACTATGGTTCTTTAAATGAAACTCATCATTTCATGGAAGTTTGAGCTGCTTCCTCTCACACAACGTAGAGCTTTAAGCTAATGCTCCTGAATAGAAACTCTTACTATATTCCACGCTGATGTTTCACCACATATGTTGGATGAGTCCACTGCACAACATGTACGTGCAAGGCCAGCTGTTCGTGTGCATCTTTTCTTGTAGAATCCGTAAGTCTGCTGCAAACGTCCTCCTGTCCGAGCCTTGTTCTTCCTGCCGCCTGTCTCACACCTCAAACTTTGATATTTGTATCATTTCAAAGCTCCCGTGAGAGGAGTTCAAACCCCCACAATGCTTTGTACCTACGCTCGAAGTATTTGATCTTCTATGCCCTTAGAAAGCTACTTCACGGAACATGTCGGATGTTCAAGCAGCTTTTCCCAAATGCAACAAAAAGCAAAATGTGAACATTGACCTGCTCAGAGTCCAAAACAGCACACGTGTACAGAAGGAGTGTGTGTGCTTCAATAGTTACTCACTACACAACACTCGTCCAACTATGGGGGGGGGTATTTTAATATTTTAATATTTGAGTTCATAGTGCAGTTTGTGTCCATTTGTTCCTGGTAAAGCTGATGTAAATATGATTTGTTCAGTGAGGACTTCTTCAGAACTAGTAGCTTCATATTATTCCTCTGAAAAGGCGTTTGGACTAAATTCAATCAAAATTGTAATGGCAAAGAAAGTCGAAGGATAATATTAGTGGATGCAAAATTACAAAACGTTGCTCTAGGCGGGAAGAATTGAAGCAACATTTAAATGTTTAAAGAAATGCTCTTATTCCAAAGCAGTACGATTCAACTCCAGAGAGATGAGAGGGTGCAACAAGATCCCAAATGAAATGACAAAATAAGTATTTTCTCATGATGTTAAAAATCTGTACGAATCAATATCTTTATATATTTATGTCAACAATGTGTCAAATGACGACATGCAGTTTGAAAGACACAGAATTATCACCTGACCCTAAAGCTACAGCTGTTGTTCTTGCTAACATGCTCACTAACTAAGTATTAATATTAAAAATGAATAATATTAACATGTTAGTGTTGCTTTTACAGATGATCCCACTGCTCCAAAGAGACACAACTCCATTAATACTGATTTAAAATGACCGTATTAGCCTTTTATTAACTGACCTGGGCTGACGCTGTTTCTTCCAAAACCAATAAATAATCATATGAATATTAATGTTCCAGAGATGGGGGAGGCAGAGATGGGGGCAGAGATGGGGCAGGCTGAGATGGAGGGAGGCAGAGATGGAGGCAGAGAGATGTGCTCTGCATTGTCTCGGCACACAGCGGCAGGTTCTGATAGGATCAGAGACGAGGATTGGACGAGGTCGGTATGACTGAAGACAAAGTGCTTTAATCACTTCCCCCAGGCCGCCGTATAGTGGCGACGATTATCATCAGAAAACATCTGAAATATGTGTGTGCCTGCCCCGAGGCTGATCACACTTGGGAGGAAATCTGTCTTTTTTGAGTCTTCACACTGACCTTGAGTGACTGCGGGTACAGGGAGGGACTCGAACGGCTTGAAGCACTTATTCTCATCCCAACCTGCTTTTTTCTTCCCCACTGAACCACAGACGCAGGTTTGCAGGACAGCAGGACAGCAGGGAGAAGCCCGAAGGCTATCTGCTCGCTCACGTTAAGGTCACCAGAGTTTCTTAAGAAACACACTTAAGTCCATGTTCTGTGGGTCTATTACACTCATAAAGTTGGAGGACGTTAACCAGACGACGCAACATACTAATACTGAGCATCAAACTCCAAAAACACTGTCCGACATGTCCCATGCTGCAACCTAAAGCATCGTTTTGGATTTAGAGAGTTATGTGGTGTGACTATTTCTATCATTATTCTTTTGTATCCATCCGCCACTACTCGCATCATCTGGTTGCACCTCCTGTTGTCTGCCAAGAAATAGTTCCAGCACACAAACACAAATTGTCCTTGTTACCACGAATGTTACGAAGAAGATACAACAAGATATTTTGTGAGCTTTATAGGTGCTTTATGCTAAGCTAGGCTAATCACATCCTGACTCCAGACCTTTACAAAGCCAATAAGTGTATTTCCGAAAAAGGTCAAAGTCCTCCTTTAAGGTGATGTTGAGACAGTAAAATTCTGGTAAATCTCTTTAACCGAATCACACACATTTATGCAATTCTATGTAGATCATTGTTTTGATAACTAATGTAATAACTAATGTCATATTTCTTCACTTCCCCTCTCCGAGCCCCCTGGGGAGACCTGCCTCACATCTCTGCTTTAGGCAGAAAACTGTCAATCCAGCTACTGCGGTGATATATTATATATTAATGCAATTACCATGGCAACACGTATGCATGTCAGCTCTTGAGTGAGGGGACTTTCAGAAAGTGCAAAGCTGATGAAACAGAGATGTGTTTGTGGACGTTCTCCGAGAACACCTGGAGTAAAACCAGCTGAATGTAGCGAGCGCACAGTAAATACTTACTCCCTCTTTCTACCTCTCTGTCACACTTATATTTCCATTCATTATTTCTCCCATCACAACATAAATAACCACTTCAGTAAACGTGTAGTAATGATGCAGTATAACATCACTAAAACTCCACAAACATATCTTGGAATAGATTTAAAAAGCACGCTATAAAGGCAGCCAGATAACATCGTGCTGTCTAACAAACCCAAAGCTCTGAGCCAGAAAGTACAAAAGTAGAAGTTATTTAATGCAGATGCTTGCCTCTTGTTTAAGGTTTTATATGGCCTCCACCTCGCACACTGAGGTGTTCATACAGAAGGATAGCAGCGAGGCAGCGAGGCAGCGAGGAAGCGAGGCAGCGAGGGCGGCGAGGGCAAACACCAGAGGGGACCGTGTGGTACAACGCTGTGTGGTACAACGTCTGTTTCTTTATTCTCTTTACATCCTGACAATCAATAAATCAAATGCTTGGACCAAAAGAAAAGTGTAACATCTGTTATCTGTGGGTATAATAAGCCTGTCTACCTGTCTGCCTGTCTACCTGCCTGTCTACCTGCCTGTCTACCTGCCTGTCTACCTGCCTGTCTACCTGCCTGCCTGTCTACCTGCCTGTCTACCTGGCTGCCTGCCTGCCTGTCTACCTGCCTGCCTGTCTGCCTGACTACCTG
>CALSCE010010855.1:622111-637275 GCA_943593645.1 Bovichtus variegatus | reverse complement strand
CTGCCTGTCTGCCTGACTACCTGCCTGTCTACCTGCCTGCCTGCCTGTCTACCTGCGTGCACTCACTGTTCGTCACTACAGACATGTTCGTTGTTTACGGGGCTTCTCTAATGTTACCTGCGCAGTAATCAAACTACCTCGTCTCTGGCACTGCTGTTACATACTCTCTCTGTTTATATATATATATATATATATATACACTGCTTGTGTTATGTACTAATGTACTTATTTAACTTGTACTGTATTAATATCATTCGGCCACTCATTTGTAATAACCTGTCCAGGGACTGCAGATGAAATTAGCCCATAAACTAACTCCTGCACATTTACATTGAGGTGGAAACATAAATGCTGATTAATGTGCACTGTCCCTGGTAATTAATGAAATAAGGTCCACATGACTTCCTGTTTACTCCCTCTGCTTTGTTTGTAACGAGTCAGTGTGAACGTGAAGCGGACCATAATGTTTCATTTCTGTATACAAGCTCTTAGATGAATAATCAAGTAAGTGACTGACTTTCTTTGCATGCATGATAAATGAACATTTATTCATTTAGAAAACTCTGAGGTTTACATCTGGGCACCACGTGTTTCATATATATTCTATGTATGTGTTTGACGGATATGGATTCAGAGAGAAACACAGACTTTGCTACAGAGTCTGGTTGGAACTTCACTGGCTGCACTACGGGCCATAACACTGCGCAGCAGCACGGAGGGCTGATGTAGTGTCATTAAGTACCTGGCTATTAAGCAGCCATTGTGTGTGAGTCTGAATATGACCAGTGGATAGGAACATCGCTGGCGCTGCGAGCACATTACAGAGCACGGGTATTCTTAACTGTCCATAAAGTGAGGTGGTGCCATTTGAATAGCACTTGGGGTAATTATGGTCGGCAGCTCATCCTCCGTCAGCTTTGTGGCTGATTCCGTCTCCGTCTTTCAATTTCCTGCCTCGTTGAGGATGCCGCAGATCTGTGGAGAGGACGGGGCCTGCAAAGCGGCGCTGCAAAGCACTTTATAATTAAAAGTGTTTGGAAAGTGAGGTGAGGAAAAGACAGTGTAACCTTACCTTACCTCGCTTTGGGAAAGAAAAGCAACAATGAAATGAGAACATGAAAGCGGAGGTTTGTTTTCATTAGTGTGTGCGATGCTACACATCGTTGTTGACGGCATGCTTATCCAAGCGTGTTGTTTGATAAATCCCTTCTTTCTCATTCCTCGAGTGTCGTGCATTTCAAAATGTCATTAGTCACCGGATCAAAGATAATGTGAACGACACAGGGTTACAACACAGTCGCTGCACCTGATGTGGAAGTTGTTTGATGCAGTTTTAGTAATCGGATACGAACGTGCCGAAGGTTTGTCAGGATCAGACTCATTTTTAAAGGAAGGATGTTTGGAACTTCAGTCAGATGAGAGAAGAAGTACATGAAGGTTCGGGTTGCCATCGCATGCTCTAAAAATCTAATTACGAATGAATTCTCTCACTTTGGTAATTTAAGCATGTAATTATCTTTTCAGGGGTGAATTTTCATCAGCACCAAACTGTATGAAAGCCTATTTTTCCTTTCGGTGATTTCTTTCACCACTGTCCTGGAACCATCCTAAAAACTAATTTCAACCGTTCTGAAGTCACTGTTAACCTTCTAAATGTTCTCTTTGTACTTATTGTCATTTATAGTGCTTATTTGCATTGAAAACACACAATTTTGGAAGATAAAATGATAGCTAAACGACTGTACTTTTATTTAAATTGGCCTATTTGCTTTGATTAAAACAATCTTAGCACTAGTAGTTTTAATTATATATTATAAGCTGCTCAGAGCCCATGTTAGGAAGTTAAACAGCTCATAATTCCCTCTTTAATATCTATTTTATATTGCTGTGACAACAACTGGATTTATTCAAGTCACCAAAAACTACATTTTACAAGATTACATTTGAACACATCATGATAATGTTATAATTTACCTTTGGCTAAAAGTCAATTTTACTGTAAAGCGCTTGAACGCATCATAATATAACTCAATGGAACCTCCGTTAGCTAACAGCTAACAGCTAACGTTAACTAGCTCTCTTTCTGATGATTTTAACACGGATTTGTTCTTTACAATGTAAGTTTATCACCAGAACTTTGCATGGGCTTGGTACAAATATTGAAAAAAAAGAAATATAGTAAAAAAAATAATTTAAAACAAAAGACAACAAATGTGTAAAAGAAACATACATACAAAAAAAAGATGTACAGTATATCTGAATTAAAATTGCAAGATTTTATTTAATGACCTCGAATGTACAATCTGTCTCATTGAAAAGTGTTTACTAGTCTTGTCTGCTTGATTAGATCTGTGTGGCTTTGATTCAGTGGTTGATTTCTCTGAGGGTGGGGGGGGGGGCTGTACATGTGTTACAGTTCACAGATCCCTCTCCTGCTCCGTACACACAGCTCTGTGTACATGGCTGAATCACATCAGCGGTTTCCACTCAGGAAGTCCTCGCATTCAAGCATCACTCCAGCACACAGGCTGTCAGCAGTCTGACACTTAATCACTTGTCACAATGTAACACGTCAAAAATATGCTACATACTGGGGGGGGGGTCGTCTTTGAAAACATTACCTCGTACACAACATGCCACTAATGTAAGTCTCCGTGGTGCATTTCTGGTCTCAATAAATCACTTGGATTTGTTTGTTTTTGGTGCTTTTAGGTTGTTTGTATTACGCCACTTAGGTCTTCTTTTTAAGTATGCAAATGTTTTAATGATTCCACAATCAAATTGTGGTTTAATTATAATTTTTATGAAATAGTATTTACATTACATTACAGTTCATTTCGCTGACGTTTCTGTCCAAAGCGACAATAAGTGCAAACAATCCTGAGGCAACAATCTTACAAGTACATTAACTTCATATAAGTGCAGAACAAGAGCTTCAAATAAGCCAAAGAGCAACATACAGAAACAATAGAATACAAATTCAACCATTAGCTTCAAATAATTTCGTTCTACATACAGAAAACATTATTATTATAATTACGATGTGCAGTGTTTTCTTATCCATCAAAAATATATTTAATATATTGTATATATACGTATATATAAAAATATATTATACTTTTACTGTACTATGTTCAGTGTATTGTTGTGTTTTCATTGTATTGTTAAGCATGTTGTTATAAATAATTGAAGTTTAAGTTATTTGTTTCATGTGAGTTTATCAGACATTGCCCTTCTGGCCCTGTCACTGACAATTTACTGGTAAATTAAGTGTAAATAAATAAATGACTAAAACTTGAAAAGACATTTCAGAAGAATAACATCGGTTGCTTTCATTATTGTTGACTCGCCAGACTTAAAATTGATATATTTTTTATAACTAACTTAGTGGAAAGAGTGTAACACTGTTAAATGAATAGTGGAGGTTCCATCAGCTGGAGATATGTTGCTCAAACACACTAGCGTGACTGAAATGATGGCATATGTTGTTAGAGGAGTTTTCTGGAAGCCATTACACGCACTGTAACAAGCAAACGAGTTAGCACATGCACATTAATACTTTGCTACAGGCATGTAAACAGCTCTTCCCTCTCTGCAAATACTGATTAAAACATACTACAATCAAAGATAAAATGGAGCAGAATAATTCCTGAGGGAATCACTGCGTACGTAGTAATTATGCTGCATGAGCATCATAGTCATTATGCACTCCTGCTGTCTCTTATAATGACTGGAAATCATTTCACTGTTTGAGTAAGAAGTTCCCTAAAAACAATGTACAGTCTGGCAGATATAATGCAAGTATAAAGTGTGTGGTTCAGGACGTTTCTTCCTGGTCCACCTCAATAAAAACGACCAGATCGTCAGCACGGATCCAAGAGGAAGCTACAAAAGTGGCGGCGAAAAAACCCCGCGAATATGGTGGACAAAGCTCGTTCCAAAACGAGAGTGAATCTCGAGTTGGTTTCACCGGCTGGTGCGCTGCGGAGCCGTTGCTGAGCCGTCGCTGAGCCATCGCTGAGCCGTCGCTGAGCCGGGGAGGAGGCACCAACAGCACAAAAAAAGCTTTAAAATCACCAAAAAAACAAAACTAGTTCGATCTGCATTTTCTGCATGATGCTGTTATCACTTGATGAGGAAGGAAAACGTTCAAAAACAAGTTATTCTGAAATGTGACATTTGTGTACACCTCTGCCTCATTTGCTTTATGAGATACCTTTTGGCAAATGAAAGCGAAAAGGGCAACTTTCACGGCTCCTTGAGATGAAAAAGTGCCTTTTTTCCAAACTCTGCACAGAAAACAAACAATTACATTCTTGACTGCCTTTATTTACTCCATGATTGAGCAGTGCAGGCAGACAAGAGCGGGCAGATTAATTAACTGGTGCCTGAAAACCTTTATTCTTAGAGCGTTGTCACATTGATGGATGGCTGATTAAAGTCAATGAGATGGCTATCAGTACACAAGAGCAAACCTGTCAGAAAAGAAAAAAGAAAGAAAGAAAAGAGCATCTTACCTCAAGGGATAGAAATGAAAGGAAACACACAAATACAGGTGTACTGTTGGCGACCAGCAGAGCTCTTTGTGGATATGGACACTGCCGTGCATCAAGAAGAAAAGCAAGTAATTGGGGATGTAGGAAGAGGCTGAAAGTGCAGCGTATCATGCCAGCCACCGCTCAAATTGCCTGGCTTGTGCGTCTTTTGATGAGGTTTCTCATTAGGGGTCTATACAGCCCAGACTTTGGAAATATCACAGAATTAATTAAAATGATAGGAATGGAGAAAGTGGGCTGCCAATGACAGGACGGCAGAGGGCCCACATAATCATTGTTCTGATCAGAGCCCTATTGTCTGCCTATGAATGTCCCTGTTGACGACGGCCACTGCCTCTTATGTGTTTATCTGGATTCCTGCGCCGGTAGCTGGTTTCCAGCATGCTGCCGATGATAGAGCATTCAGCTCCCATCACTGTGAAGAGGTTCAAAGGCTTCATTTAGTTCCCCGAGCACAGAGAGAGGGAGGGAGAGAGAGAGAGAGAGAGACAGAGAGAGAGACAGAGAGAGAGAGAGAGAGAGAGAGAGAGAGAGAGAGAGAGAGAGAGAGAGAGAGAGAGAGAGAGAGAGAGAGAGAGAGAGAGAGAGAGAGAGAGATAGGGAGAGAGGGAGCAACAGAGAGAGAGACAGACAGACAGGAGACATAGATACAGACAGACAGACAGACAGAGAGACAGAGAGACAGAGATACAGACAGACAGACAGAGATACAGACAGACAGACAGACAGAGATACAGACAGACAGACAGACAGACAGACAGGTCATCAGGCTGTATTATCAGCTAGTTTTCAGATTGAGATGGTGAGATTCTGACTGTGTTCATATCTTTCTCTCTCTCTCAGGCTGGATTACTCGTGTCACGCAGAGAAAAACACAAAATCCTCAAATCCGGTGTCTCTTCCTTTGTGGATTTCACAGACCACTATAGAACCATCCAGTGTTAGTTACACCCCGTTCCCCCCCCCCCGTCCCCCGTTCCCCCTCCGCGATGCATTTATCCTACATCTGTGCTGCATTAGTTCTGCACTCGCTCCTTGGTAATACGCAGCTCGCGCTTCAGAGACTCCACGGATGTTTGGGGGAATCTCGAGCTGTACTAGTATATTAACAATGCATCGAATGACGGGGGGGTTGTAATGTACTGTTTTGCTTCAGTCTGACCATCAACATAATAATGTGTAACATCTACGTTGGTCCACAGTGCAAAACATCCCTTCACAATCACGGCTCTAATGCAAGCTACATGGTTTCAGCGATAGCAGCGTCCATAGCAACCACCATGGCGACGATAGAAGACGCGAAACCTGAAAGAATCTTCGGGAATGTTGCCAAGGGACCCAATTTCCCAGGATCCTCCACGGCTGTCAAAACCCTACATCACTTCCTGGGCCTGCAACCGGAACTCACGGACTCAAAGTACAGCAGCTATTGGTCAGTGTAGCCGCCGCTCCGTGACGCCACCTCTCAGTCCGCGAAGAGAGAGCGCTGACTCCGCAGAATCCCTTCAGATGAAGACAAGTCGGAATGAAGTCGCAGCCTGATGCCGGTCAAGTCTTTGTTGAGCGTTGAAGCTCCTTTCATTATGGCGGCCACTGAGATACAGTTCTTACCTTCAAATCCCTTTTCAAGCTTTTCCACTTCCTCTCAGTGTCCACGTTAAGCGTGAGGACATTCCAAATGAAATCACTTAGTATTTGACTCCAACTGAATATTTTTCGTGAGATTTCCATTTGCGTCCAACTATCAAGAACACACAGACGTCGGGATGCAGACGGAAATAATTGGTGAGTGACAGGTGATAAAAATAGACAGGATTCAGATAAAAATAGAGACTTTGGATATGAAACTATGCAGATGGATATCAGCTGTCAACATCTTTGCTCATCACCAGTGATTCTCGTGTGACAGGGTCAAACTCATCTTTTCTCTTTTATTTACCTCTTAGAGACGTAGCCCTAACTGGGTTGGATGCAGAAAGGAATACACACGTGTTGGTTTACGAACGGTTAAGGCCAAATATTCCATAATGTGCATGATTCACAGACGAGCCTGGACAATAAAACCCTTTCACACAAAGTCTGTATTTGTCGCACCTTTAAAAATAAATACAAACTAATGTTATGGCCATCATTAAAGTTTTTTCACATCCAAAAGCCTTTAGAGAGTGTGTGTGTGTGTGTGTGTGCGTGTAGTCATGTGTTACTCATGTTGTGGGGACCTACATCTTTTTACACAGTCACAATGTGGGGACTTGTCCTCCTTATGGGGACAAAATGCAAGTCCCCATAACATGAATCATCCAACTTGAGGGTGAAGACTTCAGGTAATGTTAAGTCAATGTTCTCATCTCAAGCTCAGGGTTGGATGGAGACACAATATTTTCTTTTTTATACTTTCAAGAAGTGAGAGAACCACAATATCATCCTCACTGCTCGAAGACTTGTTTTGTCTCGTATAGTAAATTTTTCACAATCAATACAATAATAAACTAACTAGTGTGCAAAGTTTCTGTGTTGTAACATTATTATCAGATGACAGATAAAAAATGTAATGTTTTCAGAGAGGACAAACTGCAGTGTGAAAGTATCACCTTCGTTAGTAGACGAGCAAAGAAAATGTCACATTTAGTACGAAGTCAAAATGTGAAAACACACACGAGCTGGGACAAAGTCTTTGTTTTATAAGTCTTAAATCTTCAAGTTAAGACAGGTTTGTCGCACTTCGAGCTGCCCTTCACACGTTTGAATGCAGTTTAAAATTTAAATGGAAAGTAATTTAGTCAATTTACAGAAATCATTTGATGTTTTATTTAAATGTGTTTATCTAAAGTCTCAGAGACTTACTTATCCCATGAAGTCCCAAGTCACATCCAAGTCCTGAACAAAGTAACGACAAATTAACGACATTTAACGTTTAACGGGTAGTGGGAATGATTTTATGTCAAAGAACCATTGAAAGGCAAACTGATCAGATATGATTGGTATGTATTTCCTCTGATCATTTACAATCATTTGGGTTTTTTGAGCCAGTTTTGTGACATATTGCTGTTTTTTTGTTGAGACTTTACAGCTGAATGTGGAAACCTGAAGTCTGTCTGCTGGGCTCCACTTTCAGTCATTCACGTCCAAGAAAAGAAAAGTGATAATTAAAAATCTTGGCTTCCTTAGTCTTACCTCCTGGCTCGAGCCATTCATTTTGTTTCATTTTACATTATTAATTTAAATCCTTTCAGTCTTGTAGATGCGTTAAACACACAAAGGAAGCACTGAGGGGAAACTAAAAGGTGAGTAAATGAACTGCTCTGAGTGTTGTATCATCCTCTGAGTGCTGAGCGTGACGCTCCACCAGCAACACAGTCCTTGTTTCATTTGCAGCGTGATTGCCGGAGGTGATTGTTGATGATTCTTGATGATGCTTGATAAGCGCGGCCTCTGGTCTCCAGTCTGTGACCCGCTCTCACGCAGCGAGCAGCGTGATTGATTGGTTTCTGTGCTCGGACTGATTGTGGGCGGGCTGAGAGGCTTCGCCTGCATCTGCAGCAGATCTGCAGCAGATCTGCCACATCTCATCCTTTCAACATGTATTCTGTCTTCCTTTGTTTTTAAATAAGAGGAATATTATTACGATATGAAGGCGGCTATAAAGTGGTTACCTGGCTTTAATGTGTCGTTAAATAATGAAAGACTTTTACATTGGTAACATTTATCAACCTTAAAAATCTGATTTAAATGGATTGATCTAATTCTTCATTCTGTTTTTAAGGGAAGAATTTTGAAATGGAATCACAAAATTAACTTTAAACAAAGAGCGAATAAATGTACCTTTTTTGTTAAAATGTTACATTCATCTTGCAAGTGATTTTTTTTTCTTCTGATTTGACATTTATATCTTTCCATTTTTTTGAATACTTAAATTTGAAAGCAGGTCTCTTTGATTTGTTTAGAGATGCGTTCGCAGCGTGCCAAGTATTGAAGAGGAGGAAGAAGGTCCAAACTCATTTAAAAGCCTTTTTCAAAACGATTTTGTGACAGAATACAGTTATAGAATTGTAAATATATAAATATGACACTGATTTCTGTGGTGAGTTTAATGCAAATGTGATCAATCCATCATAGCTTTTTAAAGAAAGTGATGTTTATTAATTGGTTATAATCTATAATTATTTGTTACTTTTCAATACAGCCCTTATATTAGTGTTGTATTAGTATCTCCATATATGATATCCTAAAGCTTAATTTGAGTTTTACTAAAGCTTTATTTCATGTTATTCCGGGACCCTGTGGGGTGAGGCCCCGTCTACAGCTTCTGTTGGGTCCAAGTGTAATTATTACACTTTACTGCACAATTATGTGCAGCTGAGTGACAGTTCAGCGAGACACGGCACAAGGACGTCACCTTTGAGTTCCTCTGTTTGGGCAGGTTCACAGGTTTCCACCCGGGGTGGAGGGCAGCGCTCCTCCACCTGCACATTCTGCGCTTCAGCGTTTTTGCAGAGGACAGCAGTTCTGTAGAGAATCTCTTTTATTCTTTTTCTTTTATCTTAATTTTCGTCCCTTTTTCCTCTCCTACTGAAGAGAAAGAATGTACAGCAGCACGTACGACAGTAGCTATAAAGTAATGCACTGTAATTCATACCAGCAAAACCAATCCGGGTTTATTTCACGTTTTTCCTGAACCAGGAAGTATTACGGAGCAGAATTCTGTGATGGACGGGTCCAAACACAGGACTTCCCCCCGGAGACTTTAGTGTCTCCATGTAGTGGTTTTTAACACAAACTTTGACGTATTTGTCAGGTGACTTCTGTTCTTAACGAACAGCTGTTCCCAAACCGACCCAAGGTGTTTCCTGCTAGCACAGGAAGTTTATTTTGAAAAGCCTGTTTTTATGTAACGACCGGATGTGGACTTGTGTTGTTGTCATTCCTCGGAAAACGCACGAAGAATCCGGACCAACTCTTGTGTTAGATATCAGACGAACCATTTAAAGTTATTAGAACTCAACTTCATACAGAAACAACTTCATTTTTGGCAGAAGCGACTTCCTTGCAGCAGTTAATTATGGACAAATGTTTTATTGTTTCGTAATTGAATCTGTTTTACTCTTTTATTTGTTGGTTTGAGTCGCTTACCCTTGACAAACGAACAGGTTAGAAGAAATAGTTAGAAGAGTCAGTATTACCTCCATTATTTACATAGAACAAATAAAAAAACACTCTAATACTCACAATAACATAATAATACAATGAGTGCTTGTTACTTATCCGAAAATAATCAAAGGGATTTTTGTTCGGACTGAAGGAAAGTTTGTCTGAAAAGTTCGTAAAATGCAAATCCACAAGTGTAAAAATTAGACCCACAAATGCCTGTTTGTTGTAAAAGTTCGAAATATTTCATTTATTTCTAAATTCATTTAATGTATCCTCAGATATTTTTTAATTTTTATTTATTTTGTATTTTAAATTTGCTTGTTCACAAATGTGTTTCTGTATTTGTGGAAAACATAAAATGTTCAGTGAAAAATAGAATTATTCTAAAAACTCCCTAAAAGGAAGCACACAACAGTAATACTTTCTGATAAAGAGTATGCACCCACTCAAATTCACTCAGGTACAACGATGATGATGATGATGAATAAAAACAAGATAAGTTACACTCAATAAAAGCCAAGATTTCCCAGAATGCCTTGCCTACTAAAAGGTGACTTTGCACGTTTACACTCGTTTGTTGATCTGTTTACAGAAATAATCTTAAGACATATCTTCATATAAAAGACTAAATTAGCAAACTACATGTGAAATAGTTGAAAATGCTGCTGACACATGAATGAACCTGTACTGACAGTCTTATCATGTCATGTCTGATAATATCAGAGACATTTTACTGCAGAACAAGTACGTCCACTTTTGATGCATGAAGTACTTTCACTGATAATACTTTTGACTTCCCATGAAGGGTTTTAATACACACACACACAGTATATCTGCACTCCTCCTAATGTGTAAATAAAATAGTCTCACACACGTCATGCAGTTTTAGATGGACACGGACCTATGTTTGGCCGAATATTTGGGTTCTTACTGGAGCCAGTATCATCCTTATTATCCCAATACTCCCACAGCGACACGCACTCTGCCAACATGTGTCTCTGTCAGACACCCCGAGTACATTTTGAATAAAAAACAGGACAGTCAGTTAAACTCTGTTTCCTCCTGATCATTAAGTGTTGTCAAATTACTTCCTTGATTGTTGTCTTCGACACTGGCAACAAAAAAACGAGCTACAGTTCCACTTCACAGCGAATCGCCAGTTGATTTCGGTCCGACGGCGCACTGATCTACACTGTGACGTCCGCATATTAACAGGTGTAGACGTTTACTGCAGCTGCCACCGAGCTGCATGCTGACAAAGTGCCATGACCAGCCGCCCTCATTAGGAGCGGCCGCTGTGTGGAGCTCACCTCCAGCTCGCGCATCACACACACAAGGGTTTGTATTGTCCTCCTTTTGATGTGCTAACAAGCTCTCATAAACCTGGGTGCATCATTTTAAACACTGTCCAGGAGAATAATGACGGATGAAAAAGGCCACATGCGCTCAGGGAGATGATGGACGCCGTGTCTGAACCCTGGGAGGCGGAGGTGAGCTGAGCAGCAGCAACCTCAGCATCTGGCTGTTAAAGCTTCACAGCCTTGTCAATCTGTGTGAATGGACCCTTGTGGACGTGGGCAAAGGACCAAACAGATGCCCCGCGGACCCTTAAGGCCCTTTTAGCGTGTATTCTGTGCCGCACACATGCCGCGTCTATTGTGCCCTCAAATCCATTGTTGTCGATGTAGTCGTGCGGAGGTCGCCGGCGTTCCCCAATGCCTGTTTTCCAGGATGTGACTAGGATGTGACCAGGACGTGACGGCCGCACCCAGAGTGAGAAGTAGTTCTACTTTTGGAACGTAACAAATCACAGCCGGCAGATAAGTTTCCTTTCTTCTGCAAATATCAGTCTGCTGTAAATATGGGGAGAGGACCTGTTTACAGTCGTCCCATAACTCTGCTAATAATGTTACTGAGAATACGGAAACAGGAGTAGCCTGTGGTAAAAGCTACCGAGGTCCGGACCTCTGCACGTTGTATGCAGACTCAGAAAAGACAAACGTGAGCTGTAGAACTACAACCAAGAAGCTCAGGAACCAAACTACAAATCTATTGTGTGAATGTGAAAGTCGGAGAAGTCGCATGAGAACGTTTTAAAGAAATGACACAGCAACATGTTGCTCTCGGCATTTCCTGCAGCACTAGTTGAATGTGTGTCATGGTGTTTATGGTGATTTATTCCTCCTTCAGTACAGAACTGTGGTGAAGTAATCACACTAAGTTTTGTTTCATTATCTCCCTGGATGATCTCTCTCTTGTTTGAACACTAATACATAGCCAGTGTTTGCTCTGCACTACCACCAGCGCAGGAACATTAGTGTTCCACAGACTCAGTTTGGACTATACTGTTCCTTTGGTCGACACACAGATAAGGTTCATGGGTTCCCTCAGTGACTATTTCAATGCAATATTATTCAGTGTTAACGGAGCTCCACTTTCACCCTCAGTGCATCACCATGCATGAATGTTTTACACTCTGACTTTAAACACAATCATCCTGAAATGTTATTTCCAGGCATTGCCAGCAGGCAAAGTCGAGACGTTCCCTGAAAGATGAAACGCTGCGTGTTGTTGTCAGGAGCAGATTATTTGTCCTCCTCCTTCAGTGCTTCTTCGTGCACATCTCAGTCTGTGGCTCGGGGAAACTTAAGGCTTATTTTGAGGCGAGCAGTAAAGACCTCATTCCATCTGTTTAATTACAGTGGAGATTAGCAGATTATTTTTGCATTACGGGCGCCTGTCGCTCCTCGTCACATGGGCAACCCAGAGGGAAGGCCGCTCACTGACGGAGAGTCACAAACGGACTGCAGAACTGGAGGAATACGCTCAACAAGCAGCAGGTAAAGCATCACACGTGGATGTGTGATCAACAGACAGTCGACTCTTCTCTCCCAGCGACACTTCGCACAGATGCACGTGTAGAAGTGTAAACTCAGAGTGACGGAAGACTAACAAAGAAATAATCTGTCTGGCTGCTTCAGAAGGTCTGTGTTAAAGGAACACGTGTGCACTTCACAACAGGGGACAGCGCTGTAAAATAATAGTTCAACATCTTTGGAAAATATGTTTATTTGCTTGTGAGAGTGAATGAGAAGATGGATTTCAATCTGAGTGTAAAGTGCAGAGCTGGAGTCAAGATTTGGTGAGCCTAGCTTAGTTTATAGCTCAGTGGAAACAGCTGAAAAATACACTAAACCTTCCTAATCTAAGTGTTGCATCTTGCTTGTTTAATCCGAACACAAATGTAAAAAGAACAATTACATATTGGAACAAGTGGTTGCTCAATAGAAAGTGGATGTGCAGCATTTCAAAGTCAACTAGACAAAGTGTTATGTCCCCAACTTCCAGTGCTAAAACCCCTGAAATAAATATTCCTCGACATCTGATCCCGACGCTCAGAGGCCACAAACACCACTGTAAACACAGCATTACGGTAACCAAGAAGTTCTGTTGCCTAATCTTAAAGTTCCTGGGAAGACGGACGTTTATTTTGAAATGACACTCCGCATTTAATAAGCAGAAATTGACAAACTGACGCTTGAGGGTTTTGTGGAGCTTCAGGTCACTGACCAAGCTGCTGTTTGACGAGTCGGGGGTGAGAACGCGTCGCCACATCAGGGACGAGGTAAGGGGAAGGACACAATATGCAGAAACACAAGAGGGCAGGAGGGGACACCAGGGGGCAGGAGGGGACACAAGGGGGCACGAGGGGACAACAGAGAGGTGTACATACACAGAGACACTAATGACAACGGGACACAGCTGGAGAGGACAGCAAAGACACGAGGGTGGCAGGTGATTACACACAGGAGGATCAACTCAGGGAAGGACAAACAATCACAGGAGGGAAAACATAAAGACAGGAAGTAAAACTAGACATGACACAAGGGAAAAGTACTTTACAAAATAAAACAGGAAGTAGAAAAACCCAAAGTCATGACACGCCACATTATGTGCCACCAATGCAAACAACCCAGAATGAAACTTGGGGCTTTCGTATCCCAGATACAGACCACAGGAAACCTTAACCAGCTCTCGGCTCCCTGCAGGGGGGGGGGGGGGGGCCTGCGAGGACGCACTGAACCCCAAACACAACCAGAGAGTCCCTGTCAGAGCCGTGTGGGGTCCAGATTCAGCCCACCCACCTTCACTGATGTGAAGGACACTGTCTTTAAAACAACACATTCATTATAAATTGAAAGAAAGTAAATTGATTTTTTTTCTAAGTTGTTGTTTCCAATTAATATCTAACTGCTGTTTCAGATTTGTGGACCCAGATTGCAGTTCTTTGGAAATTACAAATATTGGAAATGTGTTGTGTATATCATTTGAATAAATAGAAATCTTGATTTGAAAGGGAAGTTTCATATTTATTTTATAACTAAAATGTTACAAATTCAAAATAACAGCCAGTTGCATGATAATACGTGTTTGTGTCATTTAAAATGTGTCTTTTAAAATGTGCCAACCATCCGGTTCATTTTGAACAGTGAAATGCCGCTGGAATACAAAAGGAGTTTGCTCACCAAGTCAGTTTTCTTTCGTTAGAGACAATTTTTATGAGGTTTTGCTGATTTCTAAACCTGTTTCCTGACGAAACATTAGTGGCCTCGAAGAAATACTTCAACAGTTTGGGAAATATTCAGTTTCTTTCCAATAATGCGATAAAGTGTTCGATATCGATCTCATGTCTGTTGAGCTGGAGTCAAGACGTGGTTAGCCTAGCTTAGCACAAGGACTGGAAACAGGGGGAAACAGCAAGCCTCGCTCTGTCCAAGTATATATGCTAAGCTAGGCTAACCACGTCCTGACTCCAGCTCTGATATTTATTTCCATCTTCTAATCTCTCTCTGAAAGACAGCAAACGTTTCTTTAACTTGACTTCCCGTCAGCATCGACTCACAGTAACTGCATGTTGTAAACATTATTTAGTGCAAAGACGATGCTTCGTGTTGTTCTTATTATGGTGTTGTTCTTATTATTCTTATTATGGTGTTGTTCTTATTATGGTGTTGTTCTTAGTATCGTGTTGTTCTTAGTATTCTTATTATCATGTTTTTTTAGTATCGTGTTGTTCTTAGTATCGTGTTGTTCTTATTATTGTGTTGTTCTTATTATTCTTATCGTGTTGTTCTTATTATTGTTGTTCTTATTATTCTTATTATCGTTTTGTTCTTATTATCGTGTTGTTCTTAGTGTCGTGTTGTTCTTAGTATCGTGTTGTTCTTAGTATTCTTATTATCGTGTTGTTCTTAGTGTCGTGTTGTTCTTATTATCGTGTTGTTCTTAGTATCGTGTTGTTCCTAGTATCGCGTTGTTCTTATTATCGTGTTGTTCTTAGTATTCTTATTATCGTGTTGTTCCTAGTATTGTGTTTCTCTTATTATCGTGTTGTTCTTATTATCGTGCTGTTCTTATTATTCTTATTATCGTGTTGTTCTTAGTGTCGTGTTGTTCTTA
>CALSCE010010855.1:564906-606970 GCA_943593645.1 Bovichtus variegatus | reverse complement strand
TGTGTGTGTGTGTGTGTGTGTGTGTGTGTGTGTGTGTGTGTGTGTGTAAGCAGATGCTGCACAGAGTAACATGTGTTACAGGCTGTGTGTTTGAAAGGTGCTTCCCTCCAGGGGATCCACAGTCCAGTGCACAGACAGGTGTGCAGCGGTCTCTGACTGAAGCAGCAGCCGACCTGTGACCTCGACAGCAGGACGACTCCATACACCACAGCAGCATCAAGCTCTACGACACACACACACACACACATGCACACGCACACACACACACACTCACACGCACACACACACACACACACACACACACACACCAGCGCAGCTTCCGGCCGGCCGTCACAAAACTATGGTTCGAGGAAACATCGTCACACACGTCGCAGGTGTTGGCACCTTGTGCTCGAGCACCTCTTCTTATGTGCAGATTTTTCTAATTTGATCTAATTATTCAAGGATACAAATGTAGCTCTTTGCTTTCTGATGATGTCATTTAAAGTGAAAAAAGGTCTTTCAGAGTTCCTTATACAAGCTACACTACCAGGTTAATATAATTCCACAGGTCAAGGGATGTCTTCATTTGGTGAATCAAAAAAATAATCAGATTACATATAAAGCTGCTGTTTTAACATCATTTGAATAAGAATTATTATTATAATTTTTTCTATATGTAGCACTAAATTTGTTGTCTTATTTGAAGCTATTGTTCTGCACTTAAAATGATTTCACCTGTTTGAATTTAATGTACCTGCAGGATTCTTGCAGTTTGGAGTTTGTATCCTCATCATTGTTTGCACTTATTGTCGCTTTGGACAATAGCGTCTGCTAAATGAACTGTAATATAATGTAATGTAATGTGAATGACTTTTCACTGTAGTTTAAATAACGGTTATCAAACATATATCTCCAAAAGAACTTTTTCAACAAGGCTGGAATAACTTCCTGGCAAAGTGTGCAACTGCCCCAGACCCCCAGACCCCCAGGGTTTGTGTTAATTTGATTGTTTTATTGGGAAACATCTGACACATGACTAACATCCCTGCACACGCTCGAGCATCTGTCCATCTCCAGGTCCATCCTACCATCACTCGTGATCCGGATCGGCAAATTAAAGCAGTAGAAAATATTCTAAATATAGCATACACTTGAACGTCCCCAGCAGGACAGTGTTTGCTCCTGGGCTGTCATTGGGCCAGAGAGATTGGGCCTGACTGCACTCATTTCAGTTTTACAAGAACTGGATGGCACAAAGCAACAAGCTGTTGGCCCACAGAAGTGTTGGCCTTCACATCCGAGCTCTTCTGATTGAAGTAGTTCTGAGTCCTGCAGGTTGAGCGTGTCGGCTTCCTTAGCGCCACAAAATGGATGAATGCTTGACATAGTTTTACTGGTTTCACTAAGAGCTCACACCTGCTTTGTTTGTTTGTTTGTTTGTTTTTGCAGACTTTGTTGTTCTATACGGGTCTTGGGGACGTACAGTCAAATCTTGGTAGAAACTGCACACATAAGATTAAAACTGAAGGAGTAAAATGCTTATTCTCAAAGGACCTAATGTTGCTAACTATGCTGTGCAAGGGAGCATGAAAAGGCCCCAGCACAGAGAGCCGGGGCATCAATGGCAATTAATGCAAGTGGTGTCTCAGACAAGGAGGCTAATGAGTTTTAATATACATGCAGGTGAGGGAAAGCTGAGTTGCTGAAGCCCTTAATGAACCCATGACAGCCTAATTAGCCACAATTTACAATTCTAGGATTCTAATCAGATGCACTGAAAAGCTGCCACACATCTTTGTATGAATGGGTCCTTTTAAATGCTCCAATCTGCTGCCTTGATTGATAATTGCCTGTTTTCTCTGTCTCTCTCCGTCTACCTCTAGATTGTAGATTCTAGAACTCCCTCAATGATAACGTGGATGCTTTTGATGGTCGTACATTTGATCTCAACACACAAGCAGAAATATAGTTTATGTCTAAATCAGGGATCAGACTGCAGGTAGTGTCCTGTTGGGGCTTTAATATAGTTTTAGTCTTTTGATTAAAATGCGTTAAGTTTTCCTCAGTGTTCTGTTTTGATCTTATTAAGTTTAAACCTAGAGTCTGAACCAAAATTTTTGGTTGATTAGACAATTTTATATATTTAAAAAAAAATGTTTTTTCTTCCAAACTATTTTTTTAAATTTCAAGAAAATGCTTGATTTTCAAAAAATTACCACCATTTTCATGAAAACCTTTGATTATCGAAAAATTACCTCAATATTCAAAAACTCTTTCGATTTTTTTAAAATTTAGCTCAACTTTCTAAAAAACATTAATTTTGAAAAAATGACTTTATTTTATAAAAATCTTTCGATTTCGAATTATGACTTCTATTCCATCTAATCCATTGATTTAAAAAAAAAAAAACCTTCCATTTTGAAAAAATGACCTAAATTATCAAAAAAATCTTCCATTTAGATAAAATTATCTCAATTTTCAAATAAAAACTATAACCGTAACTTAAAAAAATACCGTAACTTTGAAAAAATCCTTCGATTTTGAAAAATTATCTCAATTTTGAAAAATATCTTTCGATTTTGAAAAATAAACTAAATTTTCAAAAAATCCTTTGATTTTGAAAAAATTACCTTAATTTCTATAAAAAAAATTATAAAAACCTTCAACCTTCAATTTTGAAAACATTACTGTAATTTTATAAAAAATATTTTGATTTTGACGAATTGACCCTAATTAAAAAAAAACACCTCGATTTTGAAAAAAGACCTTAACTTTCAAAAAAACTTTAGATTATCAAAAAATGCCTTTTTAAAAAATAAACTCAATTTTCAGTTTAATATAAAACACAATTTTATACAATATATATTGTAGGGGGTCCCTGCTCCATCTCTCCATCAGTTTGGGTGTCCTTGGCCTGATAAATGTTGAAGACCCCTGACCTAAACTAAAGACACATGGATGTGGCTCACACATATATATATATATATATATATATATATCTATCACACATAGTGAGTTGATGACCTGAGCTGCTGGTATGAACAGCATCTGTATTTGTCCGTGTGCTTTCTTGTGTTTGTTGTGCCTACAAATGTAATAACTGTTTCTCCTTTTCCCCCCTAAACGTCCGTGTGTGTTTATTTAAATACAGAAACATATGTTTTAATAGTTAGGCCTATACATTTCCATTCAAAAAATAAAAAAAATAAATCCACTGTTAACATGTTTGTGTGGCTGTGAATTTGGTTCAGAAAAATTCTGACTTTTTGTTCAATTTAGAGTAGTTCCTATTTAAAGGAAGCCAGGCCCATGTTTTTTACTTCAGTACAATCTTATTTCCGATTTCTTTATTTAGTTTGGCCTGAAAATTGTTGATTCCACCCATCAAATACCATCATGTGTTCATTTATTTTTAAATTGAATGTGATTTCCCTGAGGTTGCCACGGTGCCCAAGGTCATAGAAATTAAACCAAGGACATGACCCGAATGTCCTAAAAGGTATCTTAATAAAATGATCCAAGAAGGGGAAAAATAAATCCCTTTTTAGCTGAAGTGGCAACAACCATATGCAATTTGTAATGAGGGGTCAAAAGAAGACAGCGCTTTATTTCCAAGGGTCCCAGGCACGGGCTAAGCTATCAGGGACAAGCTGATAACGTTGCATACATGATACCTGCTCTACCTAATCCCATCCTGGTGCCTGTGAGGTAACGCCTGCTACATGGATCCATCCTCTCTCTCCAGGCGTGAAATTACTGCTTATCTGTTCTATGGCTTCTCCGCCATGTGCATTGTCCAACAAAGCAGATTCCCATCTTGTCCTGGTGGAGGTACACACCGCCACGTGCATGTGCTCCATCACGGCTGAAGGATTACACAGAGAAATGAGAGCCCAAACAAGGCGAGGTGTGTCGAGGTGGAGTCCATAGGAAGGAGTTCAAGACAAGAGCGAGGCAGCTTTAAACACGATTCCCAAGATCGTAGACAATTAGACACATTAGTTTTGTCCCGAATCCTCCAGTAACCAGTGACTATCACAGAACAGATTCAAGACTTTTGTAAAGGGAGGTCACACGCAGGTAAGATGTTGGGCTTGGGATGATACGTTAAATTGTCTGATTGTCTGACTGCGTCTGTTTTCACCCATTTGGACTTATTGTTCAACAAGTCACATGTCAGTGTTCCCAGATTCTTGACGAAAGGTTTTAAAGCAGATCATCAGAGGCCACTGATATTTTGACTTTGTGTCCCCGATTTGAGCTAAGCTCCCAAAAACGTCCCACGTTCTCCACGGTGCAACCAGATGCACGTTGTTCAGCGTAGCCTCATATCGTGGTTTGGACGATATCGTACGGAAAGTTATTTCTAATTTTTTACGCGTTCACCTACGAATATCGAGCAACTAGTGTCCGGTCCATACAGTCCAAATAAACTTCCGTCTTCAGAGGAATGAACTTGGTTATGTTTTGGAAAAGTTTGTGCTTTAGGTTGAAATAACTACAAAAGTTACATAACTTAAGCGCGTACGTTACGTGACAGATAAATCACTGGTCTACACGGGACCGCTGCAGCGGCCTCCTCTGGGGAAATATGGTGTTTTTGGATCCACCTGTTTACCCCGACCTCCTCCTTACGCAAACCTTGTTGCTTTGGATTTTAGTTTTGTATGTGTAGTGAGGAACAGTGTATGAGAACAGCCTGTTTTGTTCCTTTCTGCCCGGCAAACTCCACGTTTTAAGTTTGCAACAAAGCTCCTCCCCAGCCACAGAAGATGTGACACAACATGTGTTTATGGGCTGAGAAGTATCCATGTGTAAACGACCTGCAGGTGTGAAACTGGTGGACCTTGTTAGAAGGTAAACGGTAAACTCACTGCATTTCTACAGCGCTTTTATAGTCTTGGCGACCAATCAAAGTCAGGATATCTTCGCGCTTGTTGCTTAAATGTTGACCATTGTTCTTTAATCTGTCTCTGGGTAGTCCAAATCTTTGTGGACGTGCAAAACCAAATGCTTCTAAACTCTGTTGAGACAGCAAAGCACCTGCACGCTGGTCCTCAGAGTAATTGTGTAAAATAATAGTCTGACAGAGTTCTCACCCTGCTGTTGTTTTTCAAACCATGGACGCGCAGCTTTTTAATTTTCCTTCTAAAACTGTTAAGACTCAGTGTCGGGCCAAAGCATGCATGTAATTACTCCTGGGCTTATTTAAATTCCTGTTTTGTGTGTATGTATGTTTGTCCGTGTCCAGGATGTGGTGTGCACAATTGTTGATGTACAAATTTCAAACTTCTGTTCGACTTCCAACAGACTCCTCCGTGCGGCGGCTGCAGCCTAAGCTGAATTTTAACAGCATTGTTGTGCAATCTGTCAAAACAATGAGTAAGCCGATTTGTATACAAAGGAACAGAGTGTAATTCCGAATGAGAATTTGGGCTATTCATCCCGTTTTCACAGCCCGTGACAGGTAATTCTCCAGGGTTCAAATATTTCTGGATAACATAATCATATTTTCCAAGTTTTTCATCATTGACCTGCACTTCTTTGAGTTGAATCACATCCCAGGGATTAAAGGCAGCTATTAAAACCAAATCCACTCGTGTTTACCAAAGGATGATATCAAACTTCAATTGGAGTTTGGGCTTTAGCAGTTTCATTTTGATCTCGATGAGATTTTCTGAGCGTTCAAATAAAGCCACAAAAAGAGCCCTCCACCTGCTACCAAGCTCAATTAATATGAATGTTTTATTTCATAGGGATTGGAGGAGTCAATCATTTCCTGACAGAAGGTATGAATAGCAAAGAGCAGGGATTACTGCGCACACACACACACACACACACACACACACACACACACACACACACACGAGCAATGGATGAGAAAACTTTTTTCAGCAATGACTAATTTTACCAAAAAGTATGATAATATGTCAACAGATATTATTAGCATTTATGTTTATTACAAATATATATTTTAAATAATTATAGTAACATACGTTTCTCTGGACCTCTGCCTGATAATGAGCTCTTTGCTTTTTCACAAAAATGGAAAAGTAATGAACGACGTCATCAAAGAATATAATAGTTTGCAAAACTTTTTTGTTAAAAACCAACCAAATCTAGTCATAAATTATTTTTTTAAGAGAGTAATTGTTTGAACGGCATGACAAATTCTAAACAATCTGTCACTTTTATTATTATTATTATTATTATTATTATTATTATTATCTTTTTAATTATTGTTATTATCTTTTGTACAAATCAGGACAAAAAAATCCAAGGAAATTGCATAATTCAGGCGACTGTGTGTGTGTGTGTGTGTGTGTGTGTGTGTGTGTGTGTGTGAGAGTGTGTGTGTGTGTGTGTGTGTGTGTCTGCTTATTCCCAGCTTTATTCAGCTATCTCGCCTTCATCAGGGTCATATTTGAAATGCTGTGACGGATTTTCCAAAATGTCGTAAAGCAGCGGTGCCACACATACGGACAAAAACGAAAATGTGAAAAGAATTCATTATTTCCAATTTTACAATAAAATGCAAAGCTACTCCTATGTGTCCGCTGGGTGTCAAACACGCTGTCATAGATCCCTCGTCGTCACGATCAGTCTCATGGAGGCGGAAAATACCAGAAATTACAAGAACAAGTGAGAAGAGAGAAGATAAAGAAGTTGTACTTCTTTACACTAAATGTTTTACCTTTCCTTTATATGTACGTGTTTCCATTCAGCTCGATGAAACCAAACGTCTGATTCCGCCTTTTTGCTTGCTGTAGCTACTTGATATGTAGGATGTTGAGTCTACTTTGGATAAGCAGGGATTAGCAGAAGGTAAAGTCACACAGTGGAGGCTCAGTTTACACTTCTCCGCTCTGTGCAGGGGAATATAAATACTGGGTGAACCGGTAGCTGGAAGAGATGCTCATAAGGTATTAAAGCATTATATATAAGTGTGATTATTTTAATTGTATCATGATAGAGTATAACACACACGATTTGCAACAAGTTTAAATGGTTGAATGCTGTATGAAGGGCACAGCTGTAATTCCAGCAATAAGATGTAAAGAGATCGATAACTATGCGTATTCTTTCAGAATATATCATTTGCTCTGTATCGCTAAGCTCCGTAACGGCGAGACAGTAGAACGGCAAACTCTGAGGATTGTCTTCACATTGTCTTCACATTGTCTTTTGATTAATTGTTAATATACATACACTTCATGCTACTTTTTGTCCTTTTTCTTTAAATAATAGAATGTTTTGCAGGCCATGTTTATTAATTATTCATTAATTTATCATTTATTCTTTCATTTTTATTAAAGCAGATTTTATTTCAAAATGTTTACATTTCTCCAAAGGTTGTTTTATTTCACAGCAGGATTTTTCTTTGTTTGTCAATCATTACAAACAGAACAGAACTGGACTGGCTGTTTATTGTAAATTAATATTGGATAACGTTTAAAATATTATGGTTATTTCTATAATTTTGAACCCTGCGGGTATCCATAGTAATGCAGTATTTTTACTTTGTGCACTTTGTGTGTACTTAGTGACTGACACAGCAGCAGATTGACAGAGGGACGAGTGTTCAGGTGTGTTTTGGGATTCTTATTCTTCATCACTGTTTCGAACATGTATTGCTGCCAAAAGTAGAGCATCAAAATATCATAGCACTGAGCCAAAACATCCCGCTCATATTGCTTTGTGAGCTTCTTTGCGTTTCCATATTGGATAGAGATGTTGGGATTACTTGACTTCATCAATGCTCCGGACCGCCACTCCATTCCATGAACTGATGATTTTACAGATTCCTCTCCAGGGTTACAATTCAGTCCAAGTTTTGTTCCGGTTTCATCCCGTTTTATCCTGAAATCAGACGAACATGATGTTGATAAGTGTGGTGATTTATCCTGATTTGCTTGATGAGGTATCCTGGTGTCCACACTGACTGATTATGGAAATCAACAGTAAATTGTTTCTGAACGTGGGCCACTTCTCCGCAGCACTCCATGAAGGGCACGGGGAGGTGTGCGCCACAACTCACCGCCGTGATGTCAGACTTGTAATGTAATTACAAACCCATCTGTCTCTCATTGTATGACAAGCGCAAAATGTCCAATTATGGTTTCGTTTAAATTGTAATTAGTTCAGCCCAATTTGCCGTCCTCCAGCGTGCTGCATGTGCCTAATGAAAGGGAGATGCATGATTCTGTGCAGAAGAACCTGAGAGATTTCTGCTCACTGCACACTGGCTGCTGGATGCACACTCTACTTTTTAGGCAAAGCAATAATTAATGGGGTTACAGGCACATTCTTAGTCATGCTTCTCACTTATCAGAATATTTCCTTTAGGCTCTCTGAGGTAGGACCGTCTCTGGTGCCTGACGGCGGACATCCACTGGAGGCCCGAGGGGAGTTTTTCACAGGCAAAGATTTAATGGTATTTTAGTTTCATTCTATTTTGTGCAACTTCTAGTTTACATAAACATAGTGACCAAGTCGTATCCTTCTGTTATCATATTTGGGTTGTGGTTTGAATCCTGTCTGATTCAACATTTCATGTTTGGTGTTGTTTTGCCGCAGCAAAGTAAAGTAATTCACAACTTTTATGATACATAAATCTGGACGTCGGGGATCTTGGTAGTGGGTACGGCCACGGCTACAGAGGCTAGTTAGCCACTACTAGCACACCAGAGCCGAATATCCGATCAAGCTCTCAGCTGGTCGAGTTGCATTGTGGGTAATATCGGCGCAGAATAATGTGTGGAATAAACAAGGTGATTTCTCTGGTTGAAAAGCTTCAAGTTTGATCCTTTTTTTTACCCGTCCATCATGAGTGCAACACTGTGGGAGTGCAATGCTAAATCTGGGGAGTACTCTGAACTTTTATGCAACACACTTATTGTTAACTAATGTGAATAAAAATGTTAAAACAGGATTGAATGTAATTGACATATTTACTGTTGGCTAAGGTGAAGAAAAAAAAACGTCCTTGTCTTTTCTTAATTTTTCTTTTGGATGTAAAATAGGAGTTTTAATCACACACTGTAAATATTATCAGCCTCAGAACTCGGGGAAGCTTCTTAATAGATAAAAGGCATTGATTTCATTCTCCTCGTGCTGTGGATTGCTGATCACGTGGTGCCGGAGAGCAGAGACAGAGCGCCATGATTAGCCTGTAATCAACAAAGTACAGACTGAGTATTAGCTCCCACACTCAGGCGTCTTTGGGGGAATCGGCTTTCTAACCGTCTCTTCCTTCTCTGCATTTCGGCCATTGATTACAACACGCACCTCTGATTTCCGTGGCAGTGGGAAGGACACTTTTTCTCCGTGTGGCGTCTAAGAAACATCCATATCTGTCCTGACCTCCTCGATATCCCTCAGGACACACGACCGCCTGTGTGGACGTGCATTACGACTGCGGTTTATGGCTCCGTCAATATTGGCCTCTTATTGGCTCAGTCACAGACATCCATCTGTGGTAGACTTGAGGTTTTAAAACCTTTAAAACCCTTCACTGCAACCTGTAACCACAGGCCCTAAACTGCTAATGCACCCGAAGAAATGAAATTCCAGAGAAAACGATCAAATGAAAGGTGAACTATGAGTCGTACAATGTGTTTTGGCATCGGCTGAGCCGTCATGTGTTCACCACAATGAGAAGCTTGAGTGCAGCCCAACAGGGAGATGAAATCCACCTTGTATCATGACTCTGTCCTCGCTTGATTTCGAAACATTTGTTGAACTTAAGACTCTGTGAAGAGTCAATGGCTGCTCTCATGTGCTCTGCTGGCTTTCATTAACCAGCAGGCTGTGGCTGTGAAAAAGATCTCACGCTAACATTCAGAGGTGGGCTTCTCCTGTTCTGGACCCCAAGTGCTCAAAGTCAGCCCAGCCAGACGAGAGCAAACTCCTTCTTCCTTTAGCCGGATGGATCCGTCCCTGTGCTCGCTCACATCTTGACTTGCAGATTGATTACAGCTCAAATTTGTTTTGTGCCATCTCAGTAGTTTTGTCATTATTTAAGTGCCACAGCTGAAGGAGCCCCTTCCACCACACTGAGTGTGAAAACCAGTTTTATCTTTCAGAGAAAATATTCACTTCAAGGGCAGAATAATTACACCTAGTCTTTTTCTCTGAGAGCCTCCACATTCCTATAAGCTGATCCTGGAGCTGTGAGCGAGCGGGTCAAGAGCCTCATTGATCTCTGTCTCATAGGTGGCTGTATTCTGTTCAAAGCCCTTTGGCACAGAGTGTACTTCGATCTATGGGTGATTTATCAACTCTGCAGTGCCCGCGCCTCGCTACCAGTCACAACACACTGCCACGGTGATTCATTACGTGCTTGAACGGCAATACAGAGTGTAAGCTTGTACATGATGTGACAAGAAGGGTCAATAACCAGCGGTCATAATGGACCCGCACAGGGGGAGGACCTCCCGCTGTGACATAACCCACATTTATACATAATTAATATCATGTGTCAGACACAACATTAACATCAACAGCAACAGTCACGGAGGCCCTGCTGCAGAAACAACTGAGAGAAGAACAAATGGAGCCGTGTTTCAGTGTGGACCGAGGCCAGAACCATGGAGAAACACTCCTGTTGACTCTGGTCCTTTTCACATTCTGCCCCTCTGCTTTTGGGTGCTTCTCCCGTTGCCTCGTATTCACACCTTTGTGACAAATGTAGATGTGTGCCATGTTTAAACAGTAGTTCCACTCAGTGGCAGGCTGTCTGAGGGGATGGGAGGAAAAAACAAAAAGTGCACCAGCTGCACGCGGTGGAGCAGCAGCACGCACCGTTTTCAAGCTTTAGGGCAGCCTTTATGGCACCGCATCACGTGTGCTCTATTTCAAGGCTTTCTCCACTGGAAGGGCAACGTAGAGGCCACCGTATCATGTTTTATCTATCTTAGGGGCATTCAAGAGGCTTTTGCTGCGTTTTTTTCAAACATGGGGGCACACCAAGTAGCCAAACTGATCTCCCAATCTTATCAGCCAATTAAATATCAGTTAACAGTGGTTATCAGCCTTTTAGATGTTGGTCAGAATCTCTGCTTTGAGAGAAAAACTGAAAAGCATGTCAGATATTTTCCAATTCATTCGTCTTCTCCTTATTTGGTGGTAAGTGGCCGCAGGTTTTACGTACATTACTAGCACCTTCGTTAACCCTGGCTCCCCCGGCCCTCCAGGGGGCGATCTCTCACAAATCAAACGACTCATGATGGCGGCGGGGATTACCCGAGGGGAAGTGCTGAGGGGAAGTCAACGAGGGCATGTGGAACGAGTAATGAAACGTAGCCGTAGTTTTAAGCTTTCCACTCTCCTGACACCCCATGTATAATATTCCACAGCGGGGTTAGCATCCTTTGAATTAGAGGAGCTGCTGCTGCTGTTTTATGGGACGGTTGTAATAACTTTCATATAAATTCCTCCTTCGGGTCTCACAGATCCCAATGCTGTATGTGTGCAAATATTATTTAAAAATATATAAAAATCAACCTTTTTTTTTTTCTGACCTTATTAAAACCTATTAAATGTCAACAATAATCACAGATTCAAAGCATATAAACTTCCAAGGAATTAAAAATTTTAGTTAGGACATCATAATGCACATCCGCCTCTTAGGCACCTCTGATACGTGACTTTTAAAGCAGCAGTAAAGGTGAGAGTCAGATAGTGTCAGCAGCCACTTCATAGCTAGTGTTGTACTGTATGAAGAAGCTTTGAGGGGATTTCCAAATAAAAATACATGAACTTCCTGAGAATCTCTGAGAGACCCCAGTGACCTTAAAGATAATAATGAAGAAATTATAAATCATTTAATTTTTTCTGCTGTTTAACCCAGTATTGGTTCTCCTTATGATTATTAACAGCGCTGTACTTGAGCCTCCAGATCAGCAACTTCCTGTGCCTCCTCACACAGACGATGTCCATCCTGTCACACAGGCAATGTCCGTCCTGTCCTCCTCACACAGGCGATGCCCGTCCTGTCCTCCTCACACAGGCGATGTCCGTCCTGTCCTCCTCACACAGGCGATGTCCGTCCTGTCCTCTTCACACAGGCGATATCCGTCCTGTGCCTCCTCACACAGGCGATGTCCGTCCTGTGCTCCTGTTGATACCATTCTCTGTGCAATGTGCACACACGTCTCCTCCCCTGGAATACTGTCTGGCCCCAGGTTTGCTGTGTGGTAAGGGGAAAAAGTATAGTAAAGTAAAAGATGCTCTGCCTTAAGGCCCTGTGCTTCAGTCATACACACATTAAATTACGCACGTTTACACACAGTAAGCCTTGAGTAGGTTGCAAATATACATGATGGAAAATGACACAATCCATAAATATTAGATGTATTAGCTGAAGCCTGAGGATGGTGATGCTGTGTGCTGTGTCTGAAACACTTTGGTCCACAACAAGATATCTCAACTGCTTCATATCGACATTAAATCTGCTGTATATATTCATGAACCTCAGAGGATGATTCCAAATGTTCCTAATGGAAGTGTTTTATGACCAACTGGCCTTTCCTTTAGTACCACTATCAACAAACACACATATTCTGGAATTAAATATTGTAAGTTTAAAGGTCCACTTGCTAACTGGTTCAGATTCCAATACATAAATTGCACATAGACCTAAATGTGAAACTTCATGTGATAACAGGTAGTTCTACATATGGAGGGGGGGGGGGGGGCATAACTCTCGTTTATTACCATGTTGAGAGCCGTGGGATCAGAATAGCAAGGATGCCAAATCAGGCCCGGGGCATAAAATGTGTGTGTGTGTGTGTGTGTGTGTGTGTGTGTGTGTGCGTGTGTGTGTGTGGGGGGAGGGTGCCTTGCTGGGGTCACGTCTATCTTTGAACTTGACCTTCATTTGGATTTAAACTCCACATTTTCATTACAGAGGAGATTGATCAGCAGATGGTTCAGATGAAATTCCTTCATTTCAAACTAAAGCACGAAATCAACACTTTCAGCTGCACTGTTCCACATCTTATTTGCATTTATTTGTTTAATGACGCCACTTAAGTTAGTTCAGTGTATGTTTCACTGTAAACTCAAATTATAGGATTTATTGTACAGAAATGTTATAAATCAATTATTACTGTTGTTTTGTACGACATAGATTACTCTTAACAAGATTTGTATATTGATATCTTTATTGATCTTTTTATTGCAGTTTAGTTCATGGTGTTGTCTGGAGAGACAATAAGAATATCAACAACAAACTACATTGATTTTGAATGTTTATTTTAATTTGACCATTTTCATATCCAAAACCCCCCAGAATATTCAATAATCTCTACTGTAATAAAATGACATTCTTCTCAGGATGGTAAAGAACTTTTAACAATACAAAGTAGTGATTTATTCATCCCCTGGGTTTCTTCGGGGATGTGCATGTAAAAGGTTATGCTTGTATGTAATTGGTCATGTGATAGCATGGTAGCAGCTAACAGGGATCCACATGAAGAAATGAAACAACTGCAGCCCAGATGAATTCTCTTTCAGATTTGTTGTGTCTTCATGGATATGTGTTATCCAGCACAAAGTCAAACTAGAACCTCTGGTCCACTTGCATTAGCTCGCACCATCCTCTCCCACGTAGACGGACGCTTCCTTTCCTCTTTGTTCGGTCCCTTCTCGTTTTAATGACCCTGGTTTCATGCCAACTGTGTTAATTTCCTCAATATGTAAATTTTGTTAATGTGAACCCCCCTTTGACTGACAAAAACTGTTGTGAGTTAATGAAGCTTTTGTAATTAGGATTGCTATAGCAACAGCGGTACCTGGGCCTGGGTGATATTACATGCAGTCTGTTTTCACAGTCAGCAGACACAGGCGACCAAAGCCGATTAAAAATGTCTCATAATGCGGAGACATTACCTCGGAGCACAAATAGGTAGGAGCACAATGCATCGTTAGCCTCTGAGAAACGAAACACTAATGCCATTAAACCCACAAAATGCAGCATTGCAACCGGCCCGGTATTTTCACTTTAGCTTTTCATTAGATCTTGTTGTCTGGAGCCGTTCGGCCTAATGAAATCAACAATGAGCCAAATCAAGAATTGACAATTTGGTTCCGCATAATACAAGAATCGCAAAACACCTCGTAATTACTGAATTGAATGGGAGACATGAAAATGAGAAATGGAGAAATGATGGCCTGATTAACCCCCATAGAGATGATTTACTATTTATAACAAATATATTTCCTGTCTTGGTCACAGTATACAAAGCCTCTCTAATTTCATATTGTCAGTTTATATCTTCTCCATTGATTTTTTACAGTGAACATATGAAAGTAGCTTTCTTGAGCAGGCAAAAATGTATCATAGTGGCAAAGAAGTCGGTTGGTGCCGTTGTTACCTTGGCTGCTTCCTTTGGCTACTTCGTCCTGGGTACTTTCAGTTTTACCTCCAAATAAAATGGTGGTGGTTTAACTACCTGTTGGATTGTTTGCCTGCTCATGTTTCTTTACCATTGGACTTTGTTTTGTCCATATCAACAAGTTCCAAAATCTCTTAATCTCATAAGCAATTACGTATGAATGTTTATAACTAATAGAAATGATGTCCATAAAGATCAAATTAAGACCCAATATATAATAAACCAGAAGTTTTAATCCTGTGTCTGAAATATTTGTTGTGTTATCTCTTGTTATACATCAAATATATATATAACAAAAAAGTTTTTGATAAGTGTTATATTAAAATCTTTCTGTTTTCTCTTCCTGAGAAAATCTAACGTGATTTAGGGGGACCACTCCCCACGCTGCGCCGATATATACAGAAGAAATATAGCAAAAGTGCCCTCTAGGGTGCCCCTCCAGTGGAGAAAACGTGATGAATTGCCTGGTGTCCTTAAAATTAAGTAAACACGACACAGGGCCATATAGGCCATACATGCTAGAAACTGCTGGTTCCGCACCGCATGCAGCTGGTGCCCTTTTTATTATTTTCATCTCTGCCCCTCGGACACCCTGAGTCGGCCACTGCTCCCCCAATATATGAAGCCATTGCTCATTAGCTAGTGGTTGGTTGTAGCTATCAGAGCAATATCACGGGTCAAAGGTATGGCAAGAACTTGAATTTAACATAGTGTGATATATGGTATTAATGTCCCCCTTGTTCTCTGCCTCTAAACAAATCCCGATGACGTGATGAAAGCTTATGGTACGCTGCCAATATTCACAATATTGTAGCTGTAGGCGCTCTACCTGCCATCTCACTGGGATGTAAATAGGAAGTCATGCTATGAGTGACTTGCTGAACAATTCTGGTTATTCCGACCAAATAATCTGGTAAATGAATAGTAGATTCAAAAATAAACCAATTCTACTTTGCAAGCAATCTTTCATCGTCCCCATCACATATTTCATTTGATAGAAGAAACAGATCTGTGTGCCTCCTTGCAGATTCCCCTTTGTGAACCACAGAGGGAGGCAAAGTGATGGCGAAAGCCCAGCGGCTGACAGCCTGTCATAGAGTTAAACTTAGTGTCAGCCGGGTTACACTTTCCCATTGACATTAATTGCAGGTGACAGGGCTAAGTACAAGGCTCCACACAATGACAATGATGACTCTGGAGGAAATTCTTCATGGTCTCCCCTTCGTCTGTGGTGACAGGAGTGATTATGCAGACTAGGAACTTGTCAGGACCACATTATTGGACTTTGGCTGATTGAGGAGACCTAATATTGGACAAAAGACAAAATCCAAACAGAATCACAAACTTCTCTTTTTTTCATTCTGATGACTGAATTTAGAAATGCTGGTTTGATTTTGGGGATTTTTAATTGTTCTTGTTTTAGATAAACTGTAATCTCTCTATTATTTTTAGACTGTGACCCCCTGGGACTAAATTAAGAATTCTCAATCTAATCCTTTTTATAATTAGGGTTTAAAAGTGAGGTTTGGAGAGCCACAATTTCATTCTAAAATGGATTAATTTGTCACATTTGATTGTTTACAAAATGCCAATATACTGCCATGAAAAGAGGTGCAGACATCATTGTTCCCTGAAGGATGAATCGTTATAGTTTTGATGATCCTGCGACTTTTCATCTAGTGCCATCATCAGGTCAAAATGTTGTTTAATATTTTGATTTATGACCAAATGACCTGCCAAACTAATTACATTTCGTTCAGCCTCAGCTTTACTTTCTGTTTATTGGGCTATTTAGCTAATTTTAGCATGCTAACACGCTAAGCTAAGAAAGTGAGCATGCTAAACATACCTTCATCATCACCTTGCCTTAATCCTACCAACTGTGTCCCAGCAGACCCACGTGTCATATCTCACAGCTGCTTTATTCTATCATTCACATTTTTCAAGACTTTGTCAATCAACGTGTTCCTAATGACTTCCTAACTTTGTTTTCTGTTTCTGTTTTAATTAATGCTTTTAGAAAATACCAATGTATTGGGGACCCCAGACAAAAGCACGCCTATGCAGTTTTTAAAAGATGGAAGTATTTACTGCTTATTCTTGTCAGACTTTTATTACATAACTAAAGCTGAACAGGGACATGTTAGCATGCTGACGTTAGCATGCCTCACAGAACTGCTAGCAGGGCTGCAGACTCTTGTTGTACTCGTGTTTGATTACAAGAGAGTTATGTTCTGTAGAAAACATCAGGAGGATTAACATAGCACACATTTCAACTTGTGTTGACGTCATCAGAGTCAGTAGGCTACGTGTCGGGCCACACAACTCACTCCACGTTGTTTTGGAACAAAAGTCTTTAAAAATTCACTTACAGCCATTTGGGACGGCTAACAAGCGGAGTCATTTAATACATCTTTAAACATGTTGTTCAGTGCATTCTCTAACCCACCTCCCGCCATTCTCCACAGTACATGCACACACACACACACACACACACACACACACACACACACACCTTTCCCCCATTCTCCGGTCTTTTCCTCCTGTGCTTCTTTCCAACACCTTAAGGTGTCATCTGCGGAGCAGTAATGGCTGTTTTAATGGTCCTGAGATAAGTGCTTTGAACTCGTTGAGTGTAATCACCTCAGATATTTCCCACTGAATCATTTCACATATTTGCAGCATTCCAATTACTTTATAATTTATGTCCCTAGTAAGCTCCACACTTAGACTATGGGACACTAACACTCTGAAGCCCAGGGTAATAACAATAAAAGTACTGTAGTTCTGAAAACTTACATAGAATTTAAATTTTTGATTAAAATAAGTTCATGTCAAGCCTTCCAATAGGAAAACAGTGAAGTAATAAATTCTAAACATAGAGCTGTAAGTAGGTATAGTGTAGTCTAAGCACGTAACTCATGACTAAAGGGGCACCGAAGCTGAGACCAGGAGGCCGAGACCAGCACACAAAGATCCAACAAGCTAAAAAAGTTCTACGGGAGTTGAAAAAAGTTTACATATTCAGCAAATTCTCCAAAAAAAGTCAATGGGCCGGGCCTCTACCACAAGATGCAGCTGAATGAAACCAAGACATGGATTATAGTCTTCTTCAAACATGAACGCAGAGATGATGCGGCTACATACTTTCTGAGGATATCAACATATCCAGATAAACAGAAAAGATCGAAAAAAGGTCCTTATGACTTCAGATCTCATAAATAAGGTCACAAGCTTTGTTTTGTTTTTTTTTGCAATATCAGCACATTTTAGGCTCAGAATGTCAACACATCATCCCTGTTTAAAACCTGTGGACAAACTTAGCTTTAAAACTGCATTTAAAAAAGATTATTTCAATTTCATTCATGCATAAAACAACTCATATTAATATTAATGGCATTTCTAAGTGCTTTTTATGTTTGACTTCATTGTAACACTTTGATGGACATGGGTCATGTTCTGCATCTGATCAGATCTCCCACCTTCACCAACACATTTCACTTTTGCACGTTGGACCTTAGAACCGATTTTATGTTTATTCATAATAAAACATTGAATGATACACACCCTATGAAGTGTGTGCTGTGTGTTCAGTGTGTGTTGCAGGTGTATCCTCCGAGGTATGTGAGGATATCACTCCTCCTTCTGATACACATCTCTCTGCTCTCGCTGAGAGTCACAGAAACCCTTTGCTCCCCAAAGCATCCATCTAAATGATGAAGATCATATTTAAAGATTGCCGTCCATCCATCCTGCGAGCGCTCCCCTTACTCTGTTTCTCTTCACGTCCTTCCAAGGCAGCGTTTTACTGATGGTTTTAACTTGAATGTATAACTTATATATAAGTTAGGCATATGTTAACTGACCCAGAATTCAAATATAATAAGAAATACTTTATTGTCTCTTTGGGGAAACGTTTCTGTAGAACATTTATTTCCAGACATACCAGACATATATAAAAAAAATACTATTTAACCCTTATGTTGTGTTCGGGTCCGCCGTGACCCGTTTCAAGTTAAAATTATATAATAACTAACATCTAGGTTTTTTTTTTTATTGCAACAAGGATTCATGATATCTTCCACAACAGCTATATAAACGCTACAAAACTAATTTTGACCATTTTAGCCAATTCTCTCTAAAAAGAAAGTGTATAATTTGGTGTTCTAACTCTATGTCAAATTTGGTTCAATCAAGATCAAGAAAATGAAGGTAATTTTTTCGAAATGAAGGTAATTTTTTCGAAATGAAGGTAATTTAAGTTAAGTCAATACGTTTTTTTTTTAAATTTGGGTTCATTTTTCGAAATCGAAATATAAAAAAATAAATGAAAGTAATTTTTTCAACAGAAAGTTTTTTTGAAAGTTGGGTTCAATTTTCGTAATCGGCCAAATTCAGCTCCTTCAAACTAATAAAAAAAAAGATAAATCCAGAAAGCAATAAAACTGATATATCCAATCACATCAGTAAAACAGGATTATTGCACAGCAGCAGTACGAGTGATGTCAGAGTGAATTTTACGCTCGTCACCATGTCGTTCCACCAAAACACCATTTAACTGCTGCTTCGTCTAATGGGACTAATGTGTGTGTGTGTGTGTGGGTGTGTGTGTGTGTGTGTGTGGGGGGACACACAATGTTATAATCAGTAATATTGTTCATAAACACACTGTAGATATTGTCAAAATGGACCGACTGAATAATTAAAAAAAACGGAAAACTAGTTCACAGTTTATCCTTTGAAGCTCTGTATAATATTACTATGATGTTCCAAATAACATTCATATCTCTGTGTGAACATATGTGGAACAGTTCAGTAACTTATGAGCTGAAACAACTGTACTACTTAAAATACCATACAGTATTCAAGCACATATTTCTAAGATCACCTTTCACACGTTTTTACCCAAAATGATCTTTATTATTTCAAAGGGACACACTACAGGTGAATAGGGTCAAAAATGTAACAGATGTAAATGTAAACATGTAAATGTAATAGATATCAGCATGAAAATTCCCCAGTTCATTACTCACATTAACACAATTACTTTTTATATTACAAGTTCTCTGAAATGTGATGTTTAAATATGTAAATTAAGCATTATGTAATGTCGCTTTTGGTGAATTTAGGAGAAATCTACATCTACATGTGGATCTGATGTTTTCTTTACACGAGTCTGACAGAGGACGTGTTGTGGAAGATAAATAGTCCAAACTCTCAGGTGTTGTCTGAGTCTGCAGAATAAAACACCCACAGCAGGATCACCAGGCTGTAACTGGACCTTAACACGAGCCAGAAACACGAAGTAATCAGATTACACACCAAGAGAACACGTTGGATCTCACTTTCCCTGAAAAAAAGATCTTTCTGCACCAATTCATGATTCTACAGTTCTACAGTTGGACATAAATCTTTTACTGAATACAGAATCACACTGAATGATATTAAATTAATTTTATATTTTGTTTTACAGAAAGCAGAGTGTTTTAAATCAGTAAAACTGTCAAATTAAAAAGAAGAAAAGTAAGAAGTTTGTGATCTTTTGTGCTCTTTAATGGGGCCTCTGGGGGAGCATGGGCCCTTTATTAGTTAACATACATAATGAAATGCACATTAACACGATCTCTCAACGAGTGCACGTGTGTGTGTGTGTGTGTGTGTGTGTGTGTGTGTGTGTGCAAACCTTCAGCCTCGCTGCTGATCAGCCTAATAGTTTTGTTTTGGATGTTCAAGCTTGATTGCTTTTAGAAATGATGAATAATGTGCTCCAGCTACAACATGCGGCCCATTGAGGAGAGTTTCTGCACACAGACAGGCTGCTGCACACAGACAGGCTGAACACACAGACAGGCTGAACACAGACAGGCTGCACACATAGACAGGCCGCTGCACACAGACAGGCTGAACACACAGACAGGCTGCGCACACAGACAGGTTGCACACACAGACAGGCTGAACACAGACAGGCTGCACACACAGACAGGCCGCTGCACACAGACAGGCTGAACACACAGACAGGCTGCGCACACAGACAGGCTGCGCACACAGACAGGTTGCGCACACAGACAGGTTGCTGCTGAGGATGATACTCAATTACACGTCATTATTATTTATTCTTTGTTTAATCATGTCGTCTCTGTTTTTAGAGAGAAAACACTGATAAACAATAAATGCATTTGTCCACGAGCAGCAAGGTTCAAGGACTCACATTAGCAAACATAAAGCTAAACAACTTTCTAAAAATAATGACTTTCCCATCTGCTGATGAAGACCGTGAGATGCACTTGAAAGCCGAAAGAAATAGTAAGTAGACCTTAAGTTAAGATTTAAAACATATTATGTTACAAAGTGCTTCAAAAAGCTGTAAACGGCATAAACCATAAAATATTGCAAAAAATTTAATAATAATAAAAAAAGAAAAATATGTATATACACCTATACATAAATACATAAACACATGCAGTCTTGTCTCTGAGACTTTACCAGAAATTAGAAATAACAATAATAATAAGTGTGTTGTGTAAGATGTGTCCAGCAGTTAAACTAAATGTAAACATATATTTGCATATTTATAGATTCTGTATTTTTCAATAACTATACACAAAGATTATTGAGTCTTTTTATTTCTTTAAACTTGTCTGGATGGGATTCTTCAGGTTAAAGAAAGATTATGTAATCACCTACAGACACACTCTGCATACATTTTAAATGTTCTTTAATTGTGTTTGAGTTATTTGTATATTTTACTGTGTTTTCTTGGTCCATTCCTTTAAAAGTAAGTATTGAGATATTAAAATCACTTCTCAAATCTGTGGATGAAATGTTTGCAGTAATATAATAATAAATATTCACATTGTCAAACGTGAATGTGCGGACGCTGAAATCTAAATGAATGTCTGAAGTTGCTTCTGAATGAGGCACAAAGTTAATAATCGATAACACAAGTATGAGCTCTGTATCACTGAAGGACAGGAACTCATTACTATATTTAACTGTGTTCATGTGAGTGTTGAATTCATCTTTATAACGCAAAGCACTAAAGTAAAGTGCAGGTCAAACATTTGAACATGAAATTCTATATTTAGAATATCAGAGATATTTTTCAGTAGAAATAGAAATAATCTGCCATGATGGAAATGAAGCAGGCTGACTGATATTTGCATTTATAGGGTTTGCTCAACACCTGCCTCTAATAAGCCACTTACTCGCTCTCCTTCTTTTGTTTTTATTTGCGTATGATGGAAAAATTAGTTCCTGTCCGTCAAATCCCGCGCAGCTGTCACAACCAATGAAGGAGTCCATTTGTTTCTAGACATTCCCACACTGTGCAGTTACACCAATACTAGGACGCTGGGCAGCGTGGGCCAGGAATCAATGGAGATTGGACACAGTCCAGTTCCTGCCTCAATTCTCCTTTTAGCCAGAACGGCATGCTGGGAGAAGAAAGCGACCGAGGCCACAATGATGTCACACCTGCAGCAGCGTAGAGTCCTGCAGCACGTCTGCAACCTGAAGCTGTGGGAGACGTCAGAGAGCCCAGAGTCCTGAAGACTGCGTGTCAGGGAGTGTGGCGAGCACATGGGGCCCCCGGGGGCCGGATGTTGGTGTATTAGTGGGCAACAGGAGCAGGAGTACAGATAGGTTTTTTTAAGGTTTTTTTTAAATACATTTTTTTTCCATGAAAACTTTTTTTTTTTTTTTCAAGAAAATTACGTTTTTTTTCACATCCAAGCTTTTTTATGAAAATTAAGGTTTATTTTAGATATAAAAAATTTCCATGAAAATTAAGTTTTTTTTCACATCCAAGCTTTTTTCAGGAAAATTAAGGTTTTTTTTACAGCCAAGCTTTTTACATCAGGGGTTCTCAAACGCACACAAAACTTGTTGCTGTGGCTGAACCACTTGTAGCTGCTGAACCACCTGCATCAGGTCGATGCACCTTGACTGTCGCGTCATATTTTTCATTTAATTTTCTTTTAACGGTCTTGAGCCATCGATCCATCTGGTCAGTATGACGTAAGATTGTAAAACGAACCCACGTAGCTATGTAGCTATGCTACATCTATGCTACACTCTATACTAGTCCGCAGACTACTCTTTGAGAAAGACTGCTATAAAACAAGCGCCCCCCAAAAACACATAAACGCCCCCCTTTCAAAAATATTGCTTTCAGTGCCCCTCGACGTTCTCTGAACGCCCCCTGGGGGGGCGCTACCTCCCCCGTTGAGAACCCCTGACTTAGTACATGGAGGTCAACTCATTGATTTGTTCTTGTCTTCACATTTCTCCTGTTCGGTACTGAATCTGCGTTTGTTTTGATTATTCATATCTCCGTATATATATTAACTTTTAATTGGACAATTAAATTATTTAAAAAATGTTGCTGGAACAATAAACCAACATTTGTAAGTGCTAACAACAGAATCCTCTGCTGCAGAATCAGCTCTACAGTAAAGAAATGTCTTATTATGAAGTCATGATTCAAGCTTAAAGTGAGGAAACAAACAGACTGTATTTAGATATTACAGATTTTACACCGTGTTGAAGGTCAAATGATCTCATTAAACTGTGTAAGATGAACATGATGTGCTGGAGAACGTGTTTAATGTTAAACTGCTGAGGGGATTCATCGGAGCTGGCTAAGCACTGGTCTGCCATCTGGTCAGGACTACCTGGCAGAGAGAACACACACACACGCACGCACACACACACACACACACACACACACACACACACACACACACACACAGTTAAGACCAAAACAAAGCACATGACAAAGCAGAATTACTACGCTGGCATACGGACAGTGAAGTATAACCTCGTCGCAGCAGCTGTGTTGGACGTCAGCTCTGCAGGTTTAGCTTTTAGGTGTTTGTTAGTTGCCTGCAGGGCCGTATCTGAACATGCTGGGGTCTGAAACGCATCTTACACTGGGCCCCTCCCAAACCCAACCCACGCATATCAACGCATATGAACCGTGTGAAACAAAGTTCTACTTCTGATTGTTTTCAGCTGGTATTCAATTAAAATCCCTGATAATGTTACATAGTGAAGAACAAATCTGTGTTGAAATCGGCAGGAGAGCTAGTTAACATTAGCTGTTAGCTGTTAGCAGCGGGAGCGAGGTTCTATTGAGGAAAATGATGATGCGTTCAAGCTCTATTCAATAACAATTACTATTAGTTGAAGGTAAATTATAACGTTATCATGATGTGTTCAAACGTAATCTTGTAATATATAGTTTTTGGTGAGAAACTTGAATAAATTCAGTTGTTTGAAGCTGTTTTCAGTGCAATATCAAATAGATATTAGAGAGAATTATGAGCTGTCTAACTTCCTAACATGAGCTCTAAGCAGCCTATAATACATAATTATGTAAATACTACTAATGCCAAGATATTTGTAAATCGAAGCAAATATTGACGATATCAAACGAGTTAGTCCGGAGCCTTGTATACATTTTCTTTTATTTTTATTGTCTGATCCATGACTCAAAACCGTGATAAGTTCCCCCAAACCCCCGGCTGCAGCCTCAAGGTACCCACATTTCCATACATACATATTCACTACTTAATCCATTAAAAATCTTCAATGCAAAGTATACACACAACATATTTCAGGGTATCTGGTTTTCCTTGGGGGGGAAAGAAGCAAGTAAGACACTCAGCAGATAAATAGAAGTAATAAAAAACAGCAACCTACGACTAAATGAGAAACGTCTTTAACGGGCGCTCAGTCAACTAATTCATTCATTCATTGTTAAAGGGACGTTTGCTTTCTTGTAATATGATTTCCTAACCTAACCAAAGTTAAAGAACTATTTTCTCTTGCATCCCCATAAGATCAGAGTTCTGCTGACCTTGGTGACTTTTATTTTGCAATGTGTTATTGAATAATATGACAGATGATGTGTGGTCTTATGAATTGTATTTGATGTAAGTGGAGCTGTATCCCTGACTCTCCAGGATCTTTATCTGCCGGTGTTGACCCTGCAGTCACCTTGGACATGACAAATGATCCGGAGAGCTCATGGTGACGGCACCGACACAGCTGATGCCATGGGAGGCGTGTCACAGGTCACTTCTTGAAGGATCTTACTTATTTTTTCTACATGAGCAGCACATGGATCTGTAGCTGAAGAGCTGAGGTAGAAACAAAACGAAGCAGGAAATGCACGCTTTGGTTTTCTGGAATGGCTTCACAAACATGAGCGATCATCTTCAGCTGGTGCTCAATGAACGGGAGCCACAGCTTTATAAGATTTCACATTTTACTCAATAATATGAATGAGCTGTGTGTTTGATATTCATTCATTGCTACGCTTAGACAGCATGCATAGAAAGTCACCTTTTTAAACATTTTCTCGATGTTTTGAGTGTTAAAGTATCTGGATTTGGTCCTCTGACCCCCCCCCCTTAAATAAAGCTGAATAACAGCCGAGCCTACTGTGTTCTCTCCTACAGCGCTGCAACAGTTACTTTTGACAATTCCAGCTCTGAAATCAAAAAGAAAAGACTCTAGTCCAGCCGTAGACTAAAAGCGAACAGAGCTGTGCAGCGGACCGTCTTTCAGTCCCTCCGATGAACCTCGCCGTGTCAGAGAAGTGGACCACAGTGCCAGCCGTCACACACCTCACCTTATGACTCAAAATACTGCGAGAGAGCACTTTCTAAACCCCAGTCAGAAGACATCTAATTGCTAATCTATAATCCTTTTAATACGCTTTTGCCTTTTTCCGATTGATCCTTTTCCAACCGGAACAGCAGCACCTCGGGCTACATTAATCCTGTTATTGAAAGCCTGGAGTGTGGCTCTAGAAATCCAAATGCATGTAGCTCTTTTACCCTCGTCACCGGGCTCCCCACCCATCCGGCCCCCTGTTATTGTCTGTAATTGATAACCCCATCAACATGAAACAAAAGGGCCGTAAGACAACAAAGGCTTTGTTCAGGCGAGAGGACGTTTCTCTGCTTTGTATCTGCTAACAAATCTCTTAATGGAGCAAAATGTGGCGCAGTCTGTAACACAGAACACGCTTCATGTTATTCAGTCACATGTAAGTGACTGTATACAAACGATCTGGAAACAATATAACAGGATACAATTGTTTTCAACTTGTTTCATCAAACTAAGAGAGCAAAGCAAAGAAACGTGTATTTACACAAAAAACATTAAAAGCATCGAGACAAAGTGACATTTTAATACAATTATAAAGAGTCAGGTATAAAACACATGAATAAAAGTGACATTGTAAGATATGAAGAGTTATTTGATTTAATAAAAGGCAGCAGGTCTTCGGCCTTGATTTGAAGAGGGATTCTTCCAGATATATGAAGCATGTTCAGTTCTGACTCTGGGGACAGAAAGCAGAGCAGCAGACGACCCGACAGCTCTGGAAGGTTCATGATTAATCATAAAGTATTTTAGATGGTGCACACTTATTCAAGTCTTAATACGTCATGGAACAATGCTTTTTATAATGGCCACCAATACATATATTTGGAGTAGAATTAGCGTCAAATATATGGAAAACAGCAAGTATGATGAATATATCAGCGACTCTGTAATATAGAGCAGCATATTGTTGGCAAAACCTGATGAAGCACAATTAACTTTTTTAATTTCTGTGAAGGTGTTGATATAAATAACATTTGATGACTTATATCTAGTTTCTCAAAATCAATACTTTGGCTGTTATATAACATAGAGTGTATTGTGTGTATACTTTAAGGATGACTTTATAAAGGGGGAATCCGTCCATTTGAATTCGTCTCAATAGAGAGCTGCAGGAATGAGTCCTAAAACCTTGAAATGAGTCAGTTAGCACTTCCTGTTCCCTCGTCTGAAGTCTGAAGAGATCCGAACATTATACGTCAGTAAATACCCACTCGTAAATCTGAAGCTTCCGTGTGTCTTAGAAACGGCGGTCGCTAACAAGTTGCTAAGTGAGACTAAACGCCATCACGCTAACATTAGCCGCCGTTACGTTGGTGACGTGAAGTCATGTGACCTGCTGTAGCTCCTTTATAGCCGAAAGTTAGCTTCTTACTTCTGCCGATTGCATTTACGCTTCAAAAACCATCAAGGTGTTCACATGTGGAAATGATCCTGCTGAACAACACGTGCGAGTATCATAAACGTTTGTTCGTTCGTTTGATTATTTAATATTATTGTCCAGCCACCCTCTCAATTGAAAAATAGGGGGCAATTGAGCTGAAGTATTGCTTTATTTATAACCTGCATGATGAAAGAAGACACACAAAAGGAAGGAATTCAGAGCTTTATTTGACTTTTCCATTCAAGGATTTTTTCATAATCCATCAACCATCAGCCGCCATGAATATTTAAAACGTGAAATAATATTTTGTCAATAATACAATATCACAAAATCTCCCTTCGAGCTGAAGTAAATACATTTTCTTTCTCGCGAGGCTCGTTGGTTGACTGGATGTCGGGAGTCTGATCAGAGAGCTGAAATGACCTTGATGTTGGACGTCCAATGTCAACATTCAGAGCAGGAAGTAGTTTGTGGAGTTATGAGCTGCAGGACTCAGTGGTGGCAGAGAAACAGAAATATCTAAGTTTGATAACATTAGCTTCTGCCACAGCATACGGTTAGTGTAGTTACAGCAGCTGAATGCATGAATTAATCTTACAGTTACAAGAAAAATAATGTTACTTCGTTTTAGTTAGATTAGAAACATGCTTATTGACTTTTTGACCTTATATTTAAGGGCGATGTCATCTTCATACCACATTCATACTGTGGCGTCACTGTCTTAAGATAAAGGGTAATAATCTAAATCATTACCCATTAATTGGACAATAATCCACTGATACTTGGAATTGATCCATGTAGATTTAAATGGCACCTCGTCAAACATTTTCATTTCAAGTCAGTGTCGTATTTTGTTATTTAAATTTCCCTTTTGGGTTGTATCTGCAGACAGAGAATGTTCTAGCGAGTGTGAGTGCGTCGTCACTTATCTTTTTCCTGGGTTCAGCTGATAATGAACCTTGTTTTAATGCTATTTCACTACAAGTATGGAGAAATGTGATTCTTTCTTATGTATCTCCATAGCACATATGTATAATCCCCCCTATAACCAGACACTTAAGCCTCACCCCCGAGGTCATATTGATGTGTGGGGAGAGTGACCCGCCCTGAATTCGATTACCCCCCCCCCGTCAATAGAGCCCGATACTTCAGCTAGAGCCGAGTTCATCAGCCAGGAAGTTTATTAAGAGGAGCAGTTTAGAGTAGTTATGGCAGGAAGTGTGCTTAAATAAAGAAGAGGAGAAAGGAAAAGGTCAAAGAGATAAAGCCTGGAAGGGATGTGGCAAAAAGGGGCGTGGACTCCAGCAGGTAATTAATTCTCCAAGATTAAAATGCTACATGTTTCATCAGACACTTTGCAAAGCCCTGAGGCAGTACTCTTTCAGACACAATCACTATTAATTAAATTGTTTTCCATAGTGTTATTGAACTTTTAATAAGGATAACAAACACCCATTGAGAAGCCCTTATAGCTGTGGTGCCAGCTCTCCTGAGTCCCGTGGGAAATGTATATCATTAAATATGAGGGTAACCTTTATCTCTGTGTCACTTCAGACTCATTGATGTAGGGCTAATGGACATTTGGGAACGGGAGTAGGAGGGGGTTATAAGTTTGATAAAGTTTGTCAAGACGTATTAATTCAGGTGATTCACACTGATGTGCCCCTATTATATGCTCATCATATGGTAAGTTAACAGTGATTATGTCAAAACATAAGAGGTGCTTCCGGGTGTTCAACGCGCTGAAGTGTCTTGTCCGCCATCAAAGATCGCACTGTACAAATTGATATTCAAGCACAGTTTAAAATAACCCACAGATTCCAGTCAAGATCACAACATGTCAGACTGATCTGGTTAAAAGGTATACACAGCTACACAATGCTGATAAGAGACAGTACAGCAGATTCAGATCTAACGACCATGTCCGTCTGAATTTATGTGACGGGGTTTCGACACTTTTCTTAAATAGATATTTCTTAAAGTAAAAGGTTTCTCTTTGCAGCTTGCTCTTCTAAAAAGAATGTTCCCTGACAACAAAAGGTGCATTGTCGATGTTTTCTCCCGGATTACGTTTGTTTCTGACATTTCACAAATACGTTTATCATCGGTCAACAGAAGTCTGCAAAGGGAGGACGAAACACAAAAAAAAATAAAACTTTTGCTCGTGTGTTCAATGTTCACTTATTTTAAGCTACAGCCATAAAAAATAGTTGTGGTACTTATTGACTAAACCTAACAAGTACTTTTGTTGTCTAAACATATACAAGTAGTTTTTATTTTCTTTCAATTTACAACATCAAAGACGTGTTTAAAACTGCGAACATTATCCGCTGAGAAAACACGTCAGGATGCACTTTCGTTGTATGGGAGCGTCATTTATGTAGGAGACAGATTCCACTTTTCGCTGGTTGTTCTGGGAGCCAACAACTCTGTTCTCATCAATATTGTTTCCTGCAGCGTTCAGTGACAAAGCTCATCACCTGCCCGGTGGTGGAGACCAAAGTGGAGCTGAAACAAGAGGCTGTGGTCAAGCCTGTGTACGTTAAATCTGAGGTCAAATGGGGTCAGAACGTGCAACGCTTCAGTACTAATAACTTATCTATGTTTATGTATCCATCCTTTGTAAATGATTCACTATCATGAATCAAGCCATTAGTTACAACTTAGAAACCTTTTATAAATGGCTTCATTAGAAACTGGTACCAAACTTGCAAATAGTTATAAGTAAAGCTAAGCATTTGCAATTTAGTGTTTGCCACTAAGTTACCTCCCACAGACGCTGCACAGCTGCATAAGAGTTGGGTTTATTTCCCCGCCATAGTGTGAATACAGTTTTAAGAAAAACACCGAAGTTACCCTTTAAACAGGAAATTGATGGAATTTGTCCAATGTATAGTTTTCAATTCCAATGAATGGGGACAGAGCATATATGCATTGGGTGGCAGTGTGCTGTGACTGTACCTTTAATAATGTTTACCCTGATCACATAGGCCTAATGCAAGTTAGGGTGAGGGGGGGGCGTTGACACAAATGTTTTTTCATCGCCATGTAAAAACGTTTCCAAGCAGCTTACGGACCTATTTTATAAAAAGAAAATGTTATTACCAAATGTCCGTTTCTTACAATTTCACAAAATGCTATAAAGTAGAAACAGCACACCTTGTTTATTTTTGCCCTTTGAAAATGCTCATTCTCAGGCGTCATGTTCCGGCTCCGTCACAGTCGGCTCATAGTAAGTCAGTGACGAATGTGTTCTGTTAAAGAAAGGAGGTGGACAAGCTCCTGTTGAGAATAAATATACAAAAATACAAATATGACGGATGCAGAGGGAAACAGATGTGCAGATAGTTCCAGTCTCGAGAGCTGGAAGAGTTAGTTACTAACCAGTCAAGAGACCTTCAGGGACCTCGATCAGACAACGTCCAAAAACCTTTTCACCTCCCAATCCAACGAGGCCAGCCAGGAACGGGAAATGGAAATTTGAGTTATTATTGTATTAGTATTTCTGTAATTATATTGGGTTTAGTTTAGCACTGGTGAATGTTAATGCCGCTCTGAAAGTGTCCTGCAATGTTTCAGTTCCTCAAATTCTCTTCAGCAGTTTATCTAAAAACAACAACAAAAGAAGCCTGGAGAACAAACATTTTAATGAAGTAAACATCTTGTCTGACCCAAAATGAACCTTTTCTTTGCAACTAAGAAACCAGTGTGGAGCACGGCAAACCTTTCAGCAAGTGACGAGCAACAGTTTGGAGAAGAGTTGTGTCTAATTGTGAAGATTCAGAAGCGATTAATAAGAAAATTATTTTATGGCAATTAAAATGATTAAAGCTGGAGGGCTTTTTGCGGTTAGTTTGAAATGCTGAAGGAATGATGGGCAACAAAGCTGAGAAGCAAATTGCATTAGTAAGTTGAGGAGAACTGTATTAAAATGCAAATGTACAGCTGTTAATAGTTCTTCAAAAACCAATAATCCCCCACAGTCAGTCATGTGTCAAAATGGTTAATGGAAAAATATCCCAGAGGCATGCGGGGTCCTTTTTCCATTCCGCTTTTGATTATAGCTGAAATTCTGTTTGGGCAAAGCACGGTTTAGGTCAGGATGGGATTGGCAAAGATGGCTTAATGTGGGCAGGATCCCAAACTCATTGTTCTGATGCCCTGATTCACAGATATGTCTTCTCATGGGAGGAACCCTTATCGTGACCACGAGGACGCCAGGCTGCATATCAGATGTGCAGTTACTACAGGCATCCATCATACAGCTGAGTGGGACACAACCTGTGCAGGGAAACATGGACATGAAGCGACGTAATGTGCTGCAGAATGGAGAGGAAGACGAGACAGGATCTACATGCATGTCGTTGCTCTTAATTATCATCACTGAAGCTGAAGTCCTGTGAGTGAAATGTCCTGAACCAGCAGAGGAAAACATTTATTTTGTCAGATTACCAGATTAGGCAAAATAAATTAAAAAGTGCAATTACTTAAATAGCTAATTAGAGAGAGGATAATTAGGTTTTTATTGTGGTTTTAGCTTTTTCTTTCAAATTTGCCATTCATAATAGCAAAAAGTATATTGCCACATAAGAGCAACCGGAACATTTTTATTTTTGCTTAATATTCTTCAGCTTTGTCATTTTTATTATAAAGTAAATTAATATATAAATTTTTGCTTGCACTAAATAGTACATAGCTATTTTCTGGTCAGGCTTATGAGCTACTTCTATTAAAAAATTAAGAAAAATGTTATGCAATACACATTTTGAGGCTGGAAATGACATTACACCCCTCAACAGAACAAACAATGTGCAGAACAAACAACGTTTTAATGATTTTTATTGATTTGCCTGAAGTGGGTCTTATTTTGACAACTGTTGGATGAAGATCTGCAAGAATGAGTCCGAAAACCCTGAAATGTTTTAGCATTCCAGCAACTTTGTCTCTGTGTCTTCGGTTGGATGCCTGAAATAAGGTTTGTGGTTAAAACAAGCTGAAGAGATTTCAACGTTATTTTCCTTGACATAAAATACATCAGTACAAACCCCACTCATACATTTTAAAGCTTCTACAAGTCTTAAAATGTCATTTGCTAACAAATGGCTAAATGCGGCTCAATAGTTTGGCCAAATCTAATGGAAAAATCCCAAAAGCTTATTGTGGAGGAAACCTCTGCGACGCTAACGTGCAGGGTTGGTCTACAGAAACATGTCATCCCTGCAGCACTCTATTGCCTGAACATTTTAAAATGATGCTAAACTAACGTGGTTAACAAGGTAAACATGACGTCAGCAAATGTTAGCATTTAGCTCAAAGCCCCTCTGTGCATAAGTACAGCATCACATAGATGCTAGCATTGCTGTAGACACTTGGAGGATTGTTAGCATGATAGCTTTTGGCTGAGCTGAGCTGGTGGTAAAGGAAGAGTCAAGGACTCTTTAAATTAATGATTTAATAATGATTCAAGAGGAAGGAACACCCTATTTCTTTGCAACATGGCATCTTGGGCTGAGGATGGTGCTCCAGGAAAGTTCCAAGTGTCCAAAATGGAAAGAGCACACTTGGAAATGTTGTTAGGAATTATGCTTTGGGGCATCTGGTAGGTTATTCTGCAGCAAGTGAGAGTTCAAGGCTTAACAGAAAATCAAACACCGACATTATCAAGTCCTCAGTCGCTGTGTTCCTTTGTGGACACAGTATCTATCACACCTGTTGTAATGGATTCAAGGGATGGATTCTTCATCCTGCTTTATCCTTGTGTATGTATGCTCAGTACCATTCAAAAAACATTTTCTCATATAATTAGCAAATGCGAGTGTAAAATAAACTTATCATAGCACCATTAACATAATTGAAGAGATTTAGTGTAACAAGTCTACCGTGTCAATAGTTTCCAGAATCCTCCAACAAAGCAGGTTTGTATGAGAAGAGTCTGCTGAGGAAATAGAAGAATGAGAAGCTCCGGCTGCGGCCCAGCGAGTGTCCGGGTCTGCTGGCTCTGGCAGCACCAGCACCTCTGTCCAGTACAATAAAGACAGAGGCACCAACAGGTGGAGCAGACCGCGAGGATTGTGTCCCAGTTGCCTCCCAATGCCAAGTGAAACCCGGTCATTGTGCAGCCGGACACACTATACTGCCGGCTGTTTTTGTGCTTCTGGCAACGATAAACTGAAACTGAGCAACAGAAGATATTTCTCTGTCATTAGGAATGGGTTGCTGAATGACTTTTTTAAAAAATAAATATGGTACAAAGCTCTGTAATACCACTTTAATGTACGAACCTCGTGTGTTGTTAACAGGAATTTGGGATTCACTGTATTTAAGACTCATGTACAGAACTGTTATATTTCCTTGATTTGCTGTCGCGGTGACACGAGTCCAGCGTGTGGTGAAGCTTCATGCAGAACAATGCACTTCACATCCCAATGCAGATCAACAAAGTCTGCTTTTATTTTGGAAGCACAATCCACAATCCTACAGTAAGTGTTTTAGTTCCCCAACCTTGAAGGATAATAACGGCTTATTTTCTACTTCAATTTCGCTTTCCCGTGCTAACTTACCACTCGCCACCTCTGTTGTAGAGAGTCGGAAAAACCAAGGTTTTAAAAGCACAAACATTGCTTATTGGGGCCTTCAGTAGTTTTCCCAATAAACATGATTTTTACAATCATCTTTTCAAGCGCTTGTCATGTTTTCTCTCAGCTAGCGTTGTCATGTCAGACCATAGTGGGTCCAGAGAAAAGAAGAACCAGATGCTCGTGTTTATGCGGCGGCTCACACGTATATAATCCCTCACATAGTGTTTAACATGTTGTGATCACGGTCTCTGACCCTCTGGAGCCTTTGTCTTTTCCTGACACTGTTGATAAAAGTTGCAACTGAATTGTTTGTAGTTGCTGGAAGTTCATCCATGGACGCAGTGATATGTTCCAAGCAGTTTCCTGAGGTGCATTGTCTTCGGGGATTCTCCAGTTCTAATAAACATGGTTGACTATCAAAGTGAAATGACTTGGACTCCATGATACAAAGCTGCAGGAAACCTTGTTTTGTCCGTGTTTCTTTAAATCAACGGCGGTGGCGAGAGATTTAGAGCCACCATCACCACATTTATAGGAAATGTCTTCAAATAAAACAGAATTTTCCTTTAACCTTGCCTAAAACATATTTGCCATAACCACAATCTTTCAGAATCCTAACCATCCTGTAATGTCTTTAAAACATCGAACATGAAAGGAAATTCATTGAACTTAATTCAGGGTTTTGCAGAATTGGCTAATATTAGCATTCTGTCTGGTTATACGTATTGCTGGGAGAACATATATAACGTGTACTAACATAACCATTTTCAGATTTGGGAATAGAAACATCAGACACAAACAAATTAAAATCTCTTTGAACGTGTTTGATAAAGGCTTCATTAGTTAGTTGGCAGCGTATTTTTATTATGATAGTGCTTTTCATCTGTAACAACCAGTCCATACATTAAGTCCTTCATTTCACTCAGTTCATCTTTATTTAGTTGTGCATAACTTACAAAATATTCCAAGTCCGTGTAAAACAAACAATCCCCTATGGCTCCACATAGAAACTAAATCAAAACACTAGCTCTCTGCCAGAGTCTATGCCGAAGCTCGAAGGCTAAAAAAAAAGAACAAAAAAACTTGCTTCATGTTCATTGCATTCTGAATTATCAGGCATTGTTTTGTTATGTGTTTGCTTCTACACTGATGGTATTTAGCCATATAATATGAAATCCCTACTGGCTTGTTAAAAGTGTGCATTGAGGGCAAACTTTTGGAGGCAGCTCCTTAATGAGGACAGCTATAAAAGCACCCTGCGGACCGCCAATGAACACACAAACCTGGCATCCACTTTAATTACTGATAAGTCGTGAGCCAGCTAAAGGCAGCGGATTTCCCTCCCCCAGAGCCCCTAATCTGTTTAAAGCCGACTGCTGATCCTAACTGCCGAGTCGGAGGATTCGATGGCAGGTGCCACTGTGAAGTCCCAGAACAGACGCTATCAGTCTTGCATCCCAATCTCCACATCTCCCAGGGACTGAAATACAAGTTCACCTCTATGTGTCCAACTTTCTGCCACACTCGATTATTAGGAAATCTGCTCGATCACACATGGTGCGAAATCAGAAGACGCTCCAAGAAGTAATTATAGTCGGGCAGAGAGCTTATGTGTTCTGGGTCCCTTTAACTGAGGAGGCAATGTGACGCTTTCCACAGACTGTTTACATTCACTCTGTTTGTACGCTGCTCACATGAGAAATATGGAGGCTGCTTAACTTGTTAGAGCACATAGTGAGTTCACAGAAAGTTCTTCAGTGTCAAGAAAAACACAATTTTATAGACGTGCAAAGATGATCTAAACCCTGAGTATTAAGGTTAGTGTGCATGCTGCAGGATTGTGGATCCTGAACGGTTTCCTTCATTCCCTTCTTGTCTTTTTCCAAACTTCTTCGGCACTTCTGTGGTGAGTGTTTGCAGCATTTGTTTGGCTCTCTTGGTTTGGTTCAGTTTGATTGGTCGTTGGGATTGGAACTGTCAGTATAAGACCTCAACGAGGAAACAAGCATTTCTCCACCCATTGGCGGCCACAGTTTCCGCCCTCGGAGGCTGATTTGTGAGCCTCACAAACACTTAACCTGCATGAATCCTCTGTGAATGCATGAACGTGTGGATGCATGTACCCGGTGGCAGCTTTTGTGAATTTGCACTCGTTTCTTTCGGTACAATCTTGCCCTAACCCATTTTAGTGGCCTAACCCTAGCTGCACCTTAAACATGGTTTATTTACCATAACCATGTTCTTTCCCCCGCCGTAAGATAGTTCATTGTTAAAAAACATTTTTGTTTAATTTTCTTTGAATATGACTTTATTTACTGTGTTTGTTGAGCAGCACTACAGTTCTTCCTGTACTTCCCTGCAGCCTGCGTGCAGCTCATTTGATCAGCCTACTGTTCAGGTCCACAGTCTTATATTATCAGGTGAGGTTGGGCCCTGAATGGATTTAGAGATAATTGCAGGTAACGGGTCGGTTCTAATGGCCAGCTTTGCAGGTGCGTAGGCAGGTTTGCAAAACTGTAAAGGTGCAGGGTTAGGTTAACCCTAAGCCTCTTGACAGAATAAGAAACTTCCCATTTTGCAAATTTGTTAAAATGTTCTTAATACCTTTTCTGTCTTTCTTTTCACTGCACATAGGGTGAAAAGCGTCACAACGTGTGGCTGATGTTATTTCTGAAGTATCGCCCGATTGTCTTGGCCCATTTGGCACACACCGGCCGGGTTATAGAATCATTGTATAGATTTGTGTGGTCGGAGCTTTGCAGCCAACCAGCGGCGGCTCAGACTAAAATAGACTTTAAGTCCTAACACATGTAATAAGATATCAACAACACAGTACAGTAAAATCTTTGTGTTGCCTAATTCCTCTGTGAAGCCTCCTGGGAACTGGGAGCAGCTTTGCTGTGGTTCAACGTGTTACTGCACATTGGAGCCTGATGTTGCTGCAAACAGCTGACTCATTATAACAGCAAAAAACACAAAGAACCAACTCAAACCATCATTCAAGTGATAAAATTTACTGTATTCTTTAATGAATATGTACATCTCCAACCCCCACCTTCTCCCCCAAATAAAGAAATTTTCAATGAATACTTTTAATATATTTAGTAAGTTTTACAGCTTCTGTACAGGATTGATGATTTCAAGAAATTCACATCTAGGGCAGCAACATCATTTTCTTTGTTAGAGGAACCAAGAACAAGCATAAATGGAGTGAACAAGAGGACTTAGCAGGTCGGGGGGAAACACACAGCTCATGGGGGGGATGTACAGAAGCAGCGTTATTGGGATAAACTATGTACAATACAAACCATTCTTACAAATTAGGCTCTAAGATATAGAATTCAATACATTACATTTGATATATTAAGTGACAATGAGCAAGCCCCATCCCCCACAAACCACTGATCAATCAACCAATCAGGTAATCAGATATTCAACCAGCTGAGGAAGAACTCAGTCAACATGGAGCTGCACTAGCAGGAACTCTCTGACCACAGCTGAAGATTGACAGTGTTGCAGTGTTTGAGCGAATTAACGCATTTTCTCCGAACTGAAACTGGCCTGAGGGAGAAGCTCAGGTCCAGCTCACCTCTACAAAGGCAAGACCATCTCACCTCACATTGCTAAAAGCGTGAAACTCAGATTTCAATCTTCACTGTCCCCTTCAGTTGCCTTGCAAGTTTTGTTAAAAAAAATTATGTTTTAATTATTTTTAAACGAGGAATTCATTTTTGTTTTCCAGTTATGCAGGATAAACTGCAGAGCGTAAATAGCACAGCAGGGGCAAACAGTCCGTATTTTGTTGTCCAGAGAGTTAATGCATTGTGTAGGAAATATGCTAAAACAGGAAAACAAAGATATTAACACCTAGTTTGAAAATAAGTGTGAACTAAACATAAAGCAACAAAGTGCTGACTTTAATAGTGATAACAATCCAAACACAGGACAAATAAGCCCTGATATCTACACATGGTTCAAACAGGGACCAAACATAAAGCAGGAACAAAATTCTCCCTGTTAATATTCATAGTAATCACAGAGTTTTTCCAAGTCATTTATAAGCAAATTACACTCCTGTCTACCACCTTTTAACTGTTAAAAGTACCTGCTCTCTGCAAAATTCTGAACATTAAAGTGTGAATCAGTTGGGATGGCTGACTCTCTGGTATGAACATGTTGAAGGACAGTACGGCTAACATACACATTTCTCTGGGAGGGGAAGAAGCCCCAGTCTGTGCTCCACTCGTCCACTTCTCTGTACGTGAGTGTATGGGAACATCAGCCGGAGGGGAAGTAGGGAGTGTCACTGTGGTAGTTATAGTCTGGGCACACTTTCTGCACCAGTTTGTAGTCGGTGCTGTAGAAGGAAATGAAGATGCAGATGACTTTGAAAGGTTTGGAGCAGAGCCAGGAGACGTGGCTCTGGGTCTGCTCCTGGTAGCAGGTCTTGGACGGGTCGAAGTTGCACAGTGTGTTCTTGGCACCCTTCTCCACCTTCTCGTACTCTATGCGGCAGTTGAAGGACTTGGAATCCTTGGCGTCGATGACGGACTGCTGCGCCGCCACGTCGAACTCCACTATCTTGGTTGGAGGGACCAAGCTGACGGACACGTTGCCTTGGCCTGTGGAGTTGTGGCGGAAGTAGACACTGAAGGTGCCGTTGCCGTGATCCACGATCTTACCGGTGATCAGCAGGTTGAGTTTGACCGTCTTGATGTTGGAGTGGAAGTCCCCCCAGCCGAACATCTTCTTGAACTTCCCCGTCTTAACCATTGGCCGCCGTTTGGCCCGCGGCCGCGAGTCCTGCAAGTCTGTGGTGTTCCTCAGCCAGTCCCACAGGTCCTGCTCAGAGTAGGGCTCTGGAGTGTCATAGCGAAGGTCCAAGGCTGTGCTGTTCTCTTTGCCATGTAGAGTCTGTGACAGCAGCCTACTGATGGACATATCCTTACTGCTTTCTGTCCATATATGCTTTAGTGTGGATTTGGGGCTTCCCGACTTCACAAGGTCCGACTTTGAGGCGTGGGCACTTGTAACCTGGAGAAGAGAGAGAACATTTGGTAAGCTACATACTGTATGTCCATGACTCTCCTGTTTGCTTTGTTTAATCTGTTTTCTGGAAATGTAATTTGGTACTAATTACAGGTGAAATGAAGATATTGCATTTAATCCCAATACATTCCTCGCGTAATAAAAAGTATTTTTGTTATCAGGGCAGCAGAACATGAAACATGTGAAATGTGTAAACAGGAAAGCATACAATTCAACAAATATTGACAATAAAACTGTTAAAAATCATTTAATAATAAATAAATATGCTTTCAGGCTTACATTAAGTTGTTTTATTTCCCTATAATTAGAACCAAATTACATAGTTCTTTCAAGGAAACTTCCAAGGAAATTATAAAGGAAATAATTAGGAAATGAAGTCTGCATAAAAACAAAAGCATCACCCTTAAGTCTCTTTTGCTGGCACATTACTACGTTACTAAGTTAGTCACCAGCTGTGCAAGTGAGTGTGTATGATATCATGTTTGTTCATGAGCGTCCTTGCGTCTGTATTAGTTTAGTACGGCACACAAACAAGAGATCGGCTCATTAAACATCTGCGTAGTACCACTGTTGCTCAAACACTCCACAGAATACCTTTCATTTCCAGCAGAGCTCCTCCGACCATCAACCTGAGCAGATGTCTAATCAGACACCATAAGTGAAAACACCTGTGTGGGTGCAGGGGGCCTTTCACAGGAAACCCCTTCAATGTGTTATATAAACCAATAACTCCAAATCCCCAAATTTCCTAGCAAATCATATACACACCTGATATCAAGGAAGTCCACAGTTCATGGGTGAAGGCACTAAAACAAAATACTTCCATGCTGGTTTTCTGTTAAGTCATTCACACTCCCTGTGCCACTAGGTCAGGGGTTCTCAAACCATTTCAGACCAAGCACCATTTAACCAAGAAAAAAGCACTCACGGACCACCTAACTCCACTTTTCTTGAGCCGCCTCAAAGACCCTAGAAAGGTTTGAGCCTTGCCAAGACAAGAATGTATTTCTGCATTGGTTGAAACGATGCGTCATGAGATATTACTTATCTATATCATCTATATCATTCAGGAAATATTGACTTTCACATTCGAGTATGTCGTTTTCCACAAAATTGACCAATCAAAGGTATTCCGTGGGGGGTTAGAGAGATCAATCTTTGCTGCAAGCTTCAATTTCAAATCATGACAGCTCCAAATTGGGAATTATAGTGAAGCAAGCTGAGCGAGAAAGAGAATACAGCAATCAAAGTAAAACATATTGCTCCCGTCTCCTCCCTCTACCAAATAGAGGGAGTTTCCTCTGGCTCACAGATGAATGCAGTGTCCGTTCAGAGGGTAAAGAGCAGACTATTAACTAAAGAGTGCTCCTTAAATTGATGATTGATGAACCCAAGGGTTTTCACTATTTAACGCCGATGAGTGGAATTAGGCTAATGCAGGCCCCGGTGGAGGTGTGTGACATTGATTGCCTGATTCCTACTGTAAGACGTGACAGCAGATCCGTCTTGCTGAGGTTTTTGCATTTTGCAGGGTTGCCCCCAGGATCGATACTTGGAAAATAAGGTTTCGCTACCAATCAGTTAGTATTGATTTGCCTCACAGTATGTCTCTCAACACCATGGGGGCACAGAAAGCTGTACACATACTGTTACAAGGACAATATACCTGTACTGTAAGATATGTCACAGACAAGGCAACAGAATATAAATGAAGATATGATTCTGATTCTGACTCTGAGTTCAGATTAGAGCTGATAAAGAATATACTGTGTTGAACTTGTGTATGTCTATTTGTCTTGTTTCTCTCTTTGTTCAAGCCTCTCCTTTATTAAATAAGGTAACCTAAAAAGTGTTTTAGGCTCTTTGGTGTTTATAGACTATCAGTGAGAATAAGTGCAACGATTAAGGTCGGCAGTCAACCAAAACGTCCTCTAGATGTTCGAACAAAGGGATATTATTGATTTAATATTGCCTGTGTAAAGTATTTTAGTGAACAAGTGAGTGATGTGGTTGACCTGAAGGACCTGCGTCCTCGTCTCTTTGGTACATGCACTCTTTGCTTACCTGCTGCTGCTGTGTGCATGCACAGTGAGCTCCTCATTGGTTAAGATCATTAACACAATTACCCGCTGTCATTTACCCTTTAAAAACCTGCTGTGTGTTGTAACATGTATGAAGTTATTACCAGAAGAATAGCAAAATGAAGTGCTTAATGTTTGGGAAGTTATCCGGTGGTAATGCAAACTTAGTCAGAAGTAGCCAGTTCATGATCACAGCCTAAATAATGACACATGGCGCTATTTAAATAGCCAAAGTGTGGGAATGACAACTGGATCTGCAGATGCAGGTAAACAGTGCCTTCCAGTCACCTCTGTAAACAGATAACTGTGCACATCAAACATGGCGACAGCTGTAGCCTCAGAATGCTGATAAGACTATGTATTTAAAAATACACAATGTAAATGAGGTTTAATTTCACTGATGAAAACTAAACTAAAACATCTTTATGTTTGTAAAGCCGACATCATGACTAAATGCCACTAAAATTGAAATGCATTTTCATCAAGAAATTAAGTGTCGAAATAAGCACTTATCACCAGCCACCAAGCTTTGGATTTCACAGGTACAAATCAGTGAATAGAGAGTTAATCTGTAACTGTAAAAAACTGTAACATTCAAAGGAAATGTATTATATTCAGACCTAATTGTGCAGTAAGTAGACTGTTAAATATAAACCAGTCCCCCCTGGAGAAGGTATTCTACATTAGACATGAAGAAAATCAAGAGGGAAGAAACAAACAGAAGCTGACTGAAGTTAACAGCCCACTCAGTGCAGCTGAAGAGGGTCTCAGGGGAACTATCTTTAGCCTGAAGGGTTAAACTCAGAGAGCACTCGGCTGTGTGAGGCAGATACACTCAGCAATCATCTCCTATTCAAACAGGTGAGGTGGCCTTCTCATGCTGAAGAATGTCCCAGAACGAGGATTACATTAGAATGGATTTATGATAATGTGCCTGAATGAAGAGGATCTGGTAAAGTTCCTTTTCTCACAGTGCATTCAATAGTTGATTAAAAAAATGAACATAAAAACAGAAGACTTGAGATGGAGTTGCTTTGAGAGGACTCTTTTTTTTTTTTTGTACATCTTTTAATGCTCACAATAATGCAATCCTTGCACAGGTAGTCAGCTGGAGTAAGTAAGTAAGTAAGTAAGTAAGTAAGTAAGTAAGTAAGTAAGTAAGCAATCAAGCAAGCAAGTAAGTAGGTAAGTAAGTAAGCAAGCAAGTAAGTAAGCAAGTCAGTAAGTAAGTAAGCAATCAAGCAATCAAGCAATCAAGCAAGCAAGTAAGTAAGTAAGTAAGCAATCAAGCAAGTAAGTAAGAAAGCAAGCAAGTAAGTAAGTAAGCAATCAAGCAAGCAAGTAAGTAAGTAAGTAAGTAAGCAATCAAGCAAGCAAGTAAGTAAGTAAGTAAGTAAGTAAGTAAGTAAGTAAGTAAGCAAGCAATCAATCAAGCAAGCAAGTAAGTAAGTAAGTAAGTAAGTAAGTAAGCAATCAATCAAGCAGCAAGTAAGTAAGTAATTAAGTAAGTAAGTAAGTAAGTAAGTAAGTAAGTAAGTAAGCAATCAAGCAAGCAAGTAAGTAAGTAAGTAAGTAAGTAAGTAAGTAAGTAGGTAAGTAAGTAAGTAAGTAAGTAAGCAATCAAGCAAGCAAGTAAGTAAGTAAGTAAGTAAGTAAGTAAGCAATCAAGCAAGCAAGTAAGTAAGTAAACAAGCAATTAAGTAAGCAAGTCAGTAAGTAAGTAAGCAAGTAAGTAAGTAAGTAAGTAAGTAAGCAATCAAGCAAGCAAGTAAGTAAGTAAGTAAGTAAGTAAGTAAGTAAGTAAGTAAGTAAGTAAGCAAGTAAGCAAGTAAGTAAGTAAGTAAGTAAGTAAGCAAGCAATCAAGCAAGCAAGTAAGTAAGTAAGTAAGTAAGTAAGTAAGTAAGTAAGTAAGTAAG
>CALSCE010010855.1:544071-554251 GCA_943593645.1 Bovichtus variegatus | reverse complement strand
ACACGCACGCACACACACACACACACACACACACACACACACACACAACAGCAGGGACTGCAGAATAAATGTACAAATTCACTGAAGTCATGTCCTCGTTTTACAAATTCAATTTCAGTGAAAATAAGAAGCGCACGCCGCCTCTGAAAGAGACATTTTCCTCAGCTTAATAAAAGTATAATATTTGAGGTATCTGACAGTAACAGTGAAGTCAACATTATGAAGGATTGATAAAGTGAGTTTACACATCCCCTGTGTCAAACCCTGAGACATGCAAAATATCCATCCAGCACTTTGAGAGCAGCCTGCTGCGTTATTTGATTTGCTCTGCACACATAATGAGGTTTGTTCCTCTCTGAAGAGCCGAGGTGCTGGAGCCGACCTGGGGTCTGCGTGGGGGTGGGGAGGACCGGCACGCAGGTAAAGGAGGAGAGAACATCTCATTACTATGCACGGTGAAATCAAATTAAAGCCATAATCCGATAAAGCAGCATTTTTGCTTCCATTGACGGCACGACCTCATCTCCAACCTCTGACAGGCTGTAATCAATATGATGGTGGAGGCATAAATAACTGACGGAGACTGAAAGACGTAGTTACAGGGTCACTCCCGCGACTGGAATTGGCTGTAATTACATTTCAGACAAGCTTCTTAGTTTGCTACTGTCTATCATTGATTTTCAGGTCATGACGTGACATTAAAGAGGAAGAGGAGGGGGGGGGGGGGTCATTACCCATGCATTAATGCACATTCACTGAATCAGCAACTCTAAATTAAATCCCAACTATCTGCATGTAATAGTTGCAGCTGTGCGCCAAAGTTAAAAACAGGAAACTGAAACAAGTTTTTCTAAATCAAGTGTTATTATTATTATTATTATTATTATAAATGACTTTAACAAGGACGGATCAACCTGTCATGTAGGTTTAAAGCCACTACTGAGACATGTTGCAAATATATCTGTGAGCTACAGATATATATACATATATATATATATATATATATATGTATATATATATATATATATATATATATACATATATATATGTATATATGTATATATATATACAGCTGTGACTGTTGAACATTGCCTGCCATGTAACTGATGAAAGGAACCGTCTTATACAACGTACTTGTTGACTTGTAATAGCAAGAAAAGCTCTGATGTTAGCGCTGTTGCTAATGAATATATGTATATATATATATATATATATATATACTGAATTATAATGTCTGTTTCTGTTCCACAGAGCAAAGTGAAGCACTGGGACACCACAACGCTTCACTAACTAAGAGGATAAACGTTATACAATCTTGGATCAACACAACATGCAGACCTGCTGGAACTTTTTTCTACAACCAACCAGTCAAAGCATTTAAATTCATATAATCGTGTTTGACAGGTAGAAGCAGAGACCAAGAGGCTGAGACAGCAGCTGGACGTGTCCTGAGGAGCCTCGTGGGACTGCAGGCCTCACTGCATTAGCCACAGTTGTAATTGAGAAATAAACTCCGGCCACCACAGAATCTGTATCTCTGCGAATGGCAGATAAGAACAAACAAATACAACTGCTATCTTTTAATTGATAAGAGTTTATAAAGCATGACTTCACTTCTGTCTTATATTTACTGTGTGGATTACCAGCAACATTAGCAGCTCAATCACTTTATTTACTTTATTTTAAAAAGTCAAAAAACTAAATTTTTCAACTGTCCCAACTGATTACGGCAGAGAACATTCTGCAAAGTGTGTGGTGCAGATAGAAAACCATATAAAAAGCTGCACACCAGTAATGATCACCAGTAACACAAGAGGAACTATTTGATGCACCAGGTTATTGTGCATGTTTATTTAGGGCTACAGAACATGTAATACGTAAGTGTTTTAGCTATGCTGGTGGAGGGATTAGATACAGTTGTTCATTGGAGGGTTGGTCGGCACAGCAGACTGAAATATCTGAACTATTATTACATGGATTCTAATTACACTTGGTGCATACAATCGTGGTTTTCATAAGATGATTCAAAACGACTTTGGTGACGTTCGGACTTTATTAGGTGTCACCATGAGGTTCACGTGTGCAGAGGAAAGGATGGACTTTCCAACTAGACCAGGGCTCCAGCTCAGGATATTTAAATAAAAAATAAAAAACATTATCAAACAATAATTTGGCCACCCCCCTGCAGTAACTCTGAGGACCCCTGATGCGGTCACAGACCCCGTGTTGAAGCCCCCTAACCTAGCGCCATCATCAGGTCAGTATTAGTCCCGAACTTTGGTTTATGACCAAATACCAACAGAACTAAAGGCCCATCAGTCTCAGCGCTATGTTAGTTAGCATGCTAACACGCTAAACTAAGATGGAGAACATGTTAAGCAGGAAACCTTCAGCATGCTAGCATGTTAGCATGTTAGCATGTTATTGCTGGGCTCTTTGTCTTGTGTCTCACAATAAACAGAAATATTATGTATTAATCCATCATGAGAACTGTGTTTTGTCAGCACTGCAATAATGGTCCTTTTAAGATCGTTTAAATTTTGTATGAAAAATATAAATAAGTGTCTCAAGTCTAGTAATGATATTGTTCACATTTGTCTGTTCATGAATGAGCCTCATGAATATTTAGGAGCATAAATAGTCTAATAAAGATGGAACAGCCTCGTGTTGTTCACTACTGTCATCATGTGCAAAGTAGAAGTTATTACGAGAAGACTGGTATAAATACAAGAAATGAGGCGAAATGATTTAATAATAATGAAAACTCTGGAGATAAACATTCTCAAATCACTTCTCAGAAGTCATAAATTGAAAGTATTCCCACAGCCTTTTTTTGTATTAACAGAATCAAAGTGACGGCCAATAGATTGCTTTTAGCCGGCCTTATCATTCAATTCCAATTAAATTCACACCAGCTGCTTCCTATTCAAAGCATGTAGCCGAGCTGCACTTCTTAATCACACGACTGTGGGGGAGTTCATTTCCCTTCCAATGACTCCAACCAAGTGCTCACCTGCATCTCGGCTGCAGCCTCTGAGAGGCCGGGCGCCACATTAATGTGGATTTGAGGAAACTCCGCTGTAAATGAACAGCAGCTAGTCTGAGATTAGCTCTTATCAGGGAGACTGAAGCCCCTGTGTGAGGGGAGAGGAGGAGGGTTAGGCTAATGCTATCTCCACTGCTCATTTTTGAACATCATAAGCCAGGTAGGTTTAGGCAGTGCTTCCTCTATTCCGGCTGCTAATGGGAAAATCAAAGGCCTGTGTCGCCTCTGAAGCCCGAGGGTGGAGGCTGCTAAGTGAACGCCACGCTCTGGATTTCATGCCATGTCTGTCTTTCTCTCGCTGTGTCATCAAAGCCGAGCAGCGGAGGAACATGAGCTGTTATCCATTACCTGAGGACTAATTGGCTCTTTAATTCCATATCAGATCCGTGCTCACTTCAGCGGCTCTGAACCCAACGGAGTGGCTCCTTTTCAGAGGGGCTGTGGCCCCCTGCAGGTGCGTCTGGGGGCAGTGGGGTGTGTACTGGTCACTGTGACAAGATGCCACCGAAAGAAGCACAGAAATAACCCACAAATGAGACGAACCACAGCGGCGAGAAGCATGCACAAGCACTCGCCCTGCAAGTAACAAGAGGAAGAGGAGCAGCGAGCACGAAGAGGCTGCGGGAGACTCTCCATTCTGAATTCCCTAAACTGCTCTCTGGACATAATATAATATTTTTTCCTCCATTTTGCCTTCCTAAGCCTCGCCGGTTACCTGGTTTCTACTGGCCAAGCGGGTACTGGTCCCAGCATGCAGCACACACGCTTTGCAAGCCGTCTGAAAGAATGATTTCAGAGCAGTGTGGCCCCTTGAAACTTATACCCCCCCCCCCACAAAAGTGTTGGACGAATCAAACACAAGATAAACAAGTGATTTGACTTTTCTTAAGGCCTAGTGTAAAGTTTGTAATCTAAAGCTTTTGTTCTCTTGGGTGCATGATGGTTATCTTCCAGTTAGATTACAATGTATCCTGCATGCAAAGTTGAAAGTTTGTCCTGATGGTGGAGACACAAAGGGGAACATGAATGTGCTCAGGGGCAGGGATATCTTGTCAAGAGAAAGACTGACCTGGTAATGATTCTAAAGGAAGGATCCGTTGCGTCTCTTCTGTGGGAACCAAGAACAACCTGCTGAACAGGACTGGATGGAGCTCACTGACTTTTCTGTTGCTCGACTGCCAGCACAGCAACACATTAAAGAAAGTCTGTTTTAATTGGTGCTTCGTCTCTGCTGCTGCCGGAGTGTGTTACCTCCTCTGTAACCTTATATATTTGAAAATAAATCAAAGTCCCCTTCACGTTGTAGGTCACCATTGCTCAACCTCGCATGCATAACGAGGATCAGAATAAAACCCATTTGCAACATCGTCCATGTTTCTGAACTCCCCATCTGTAAAGCCCTCGCTCCAAAAACAAGCACTGATGTTTGAACAAAAGGTACGCAGGTCGACTTTGACTGAGTCAAGACCTTGCCTATTGTCCTGCAGCACGACGGGGCTTTTGTAGGAATAATGTCCATTTAAAATGCTCATTGTCCTCGCAGTGTGCCTTTCAGCCTGATGCTGTGGAACATTAATCACAGTGGACGGCAGCTGGCTGACATACTCAGACTGATGGCGAAGGCAGGGTTTAATCGCACAGGCCAGAGAGGAAGAGGGTTGGACTGTGTATATGCATGGGGGGGGGGTGATGAGACAGGCTGAAAGGGTGTGTGCACCTGCATATGTGTGGCAAACAGGAAAGGTCTGATATATATCTTCTTCTTCTTCTGTGCCATAGAGCGCCTCTGTTGTACTGGGTGGTATGTTCCTTCATAAACATGAACACACACACACACACACACACACAGACACACACATACTCACTGGAACACCAAATGTGGATTAATCCGCCGCTGAAAATAGTCCTGAATAGATGAACTTTTCCTTCCTGTTTGAGTAACATTGGTTAAACACTGGTGAGTTTCTATATAATGAAACTATAAATCTAGAACTGTTTTTAAAGAATGACGTCTTCAGTAGGAACCAATGGCCTTGGGGCCGAGACAGACAGGAAGTCAGAAAGTATCGAGAGACGGTCCAACACTTTGTGGTTTTTGGTCTTTACATATAATTTGTTGATAGAAAATACTAATAATAAAGCCTTGTCTCTTCGACGTATCTTCACTGCAGCTATGATGCTAATTTCCAAGCTTTAAACGTTGTTTTGTGATTGTAATTAGGATTTGATTTTGTTTGTTGTTTGTTTGTTAGATCACACAATGTGGTGTTCATGAGAAAACAGGGTTTGACACTGAAAGGGAGCTTAATGAATTGTCTCTTTTTCTGGTGATGGCAACGTCAGATCTTCAGAGCAGCAAACACAGCGTCTGACACACAACGTGTTAAAGCGAGCGCTGTGGATTATCTGGAATGACTCACACTCGTGGCAGGGCAGGAAAAGCAGCAGGCTGACACATGAAAGTGGATTTAAAATGCTACATTTAACCCTAAATGGCTTTCTCCACGCTCTGTTATCACTGCTCAGCACTAAGACAGGAAATACATTTTACTACGACAAACATGTGATCAGTGTGTGTGCGCGTGTGCACGCGCGTGTGTGTGTGTCTTCAATGTCAACATGCTCAGCTATGAGTTGGGACAATTACAGAAGTATTGATCTAAAAATAACCATTTGTCTCAAAACAAGCTTTATTTTCTCCGACCAAGGAAAATATATTTGTACTATAAATTCTTAAGTTGTTAGAATGACCTGCACACTGAGAGCTCATGTGCTAAATCAAGTTTAATGAACATTTGCAGAGTTCTGTTTCACTCGTACGGAACAGAACGGAACATTTTACTCCACAAATCTAATTCTGCTTTGCATATTTCTCCATCACTGGTTAACTCAACACGAGCTGTAGATGGTTTGAATTATGCAATTTGTGCAGGAAGGCTTTTATTGTGAAACATCAAAATATTTAGAGTCATTTAAGGTATTTTAACAGCGATTTTAAAAATAAAAGGATTAGTACTGAATATTGGATTAAAGGTTCAGTTGGTAACTTTTATAAAAAATAACATTTTTATCATATTTGCTGAAACTCCCAGTTTATCCAGACAGAAGAACACGAGGCAGATAATCTGCGAAAAACATTCAAACTGAGAAAGTTTGTGACCCGGCGGCCATGTTGAACAGTCCCAGCATCGCCCCAAACTTTCTCATTTTCCAGCTCAACACTTCACTGACATTTGTTTCTAGAAACATTTGAAATAAATCCTGCAGCAACAGAAGCTGCATTCATATTTGATCAGCGCTGCCTTTATAGATTTTCTCACAACTTGATTTCTAGTACAGTAAATGTTCAGTAGTCGTGTTTCATGCAAAACAATCGTCTTTGAAATGAAACAACGCAACTCTCGCACATCGTGCACGTTACATGCTTCCTTCTGCAATAAAAAAGCTGCATCCTCAACCAATAAATCAGTGAGACCCTTTACTAATCCATACAGAAACAGCTGTCTTTATTTGGCAAAACCCGTCATTTTCCCAGTTGGACTAAGCTGTGTCGCCTCTCGCACACACACACACACACACACACACACACACACACAAACACACACACACACACACACACACACACACAGTCAGAATGACTCTCCTGTATTTGAATCTGGCACGACACTGTCTGATGTGATGCTGCAGAGTTAAATTGAACAGCTGTACAGAGTTTTTCTCCTGCAGACTGAGAGCTGCTCACAGCCACTGAGGATTAAATCCAACTGTTTAAAAAAAGGCTGGATTAGAGAGCCAATTCCATCCCTGCATCTCCCACCACGGGCCAGAGCTAGAGCTCAGCTGGAGTGTGTGTGTGTGTGTGTGTGTGTGTGCCCTGCTTCGTTGTTGGTTGTAACAAGCTAAATAAACAGCGAGGGGGGGGGATTCATTAGACACAATCCTCAGGCTAATGATTGAAAATATTTCCTCGTGTAAAATATTCATCCAAATACATAAACGTTCCTCCAGACCGATGAACACATTAGTGAAAGAACTAATGTGTTACTAATGATGGGACATGATTTATGATTGACAGGTGCTTTTATGGGTGTGAGTAACAGCGGGGTGACGCTCAGGTGTGGAGCACGGGGACGAAGATTCTGCGTTGGACCTGTCAATCATTGTGTGCTGCGGACTCACACTCAGTGTTTCTCCTCCTACTAAACTCTGCATTTTACGCTGACTGGAAGGAATCTGCGAGAGCAAACACATTCAATTAACTCCTCTGCATCTTTTTTTTCTTTTTTTTCCGAATGGCTTTACTGCCTGAGCCATTAACTTGAGACTTAGAGCCAAATAGTTTTTAAATTTTAGCTGAGTCGAAGATATAAACCGGAGTTTTATTGGGGAATGTGCAACTGCAGGAGACATTCTGCAACAGCAATACTGCACCCGGCTCTGCTTAATGCAGGGCTCATTACTCAAAAAGCAATGTTATTACTTGTTACCATTTCAACACATCCCTGCTCTCCTGGCACTCCTCGCCCTCACACAGCAGGTTGGATGACTTTCTTCTTATGTTTGATTAAGTTCCCACCATTAAGTGACCAAATGCTCATTTATAGATTCATCACATGTATCCATGTGTTTCCACGGCTCGTCTTTACTGCACCTTTCTTTCGTGCATGAGTTTATGTAGCACTTGCAAATAATGTTCTATATTTCTTTATTTTTGTGGCCTTCATGCGTCGTCCGGTACACGGGTCTGAGCATGTCACGTGCTGCACAGAGAAACGTAGAATGAAGTCAGCGTTTAGACTCTCGTTACGCTTGTAGACTTTAGCGTTGAGGTTGATTGTTTGCTTTGTCTCTCGACCTTCATCGGCGTAAAAGATTGACATTTTTCATTGAGACGGTAGGAGACAAATGTATCTTCATATTCAAAAGCGGTGAGATTAATATCAGAGATTATGTTGAATTGATCAACTTTATTCATCTATATATGCAGAGAGATGTCATTGATAGGGATGTACCATATAAGTCTGTATATAAGCTTTATAAATACATGAGGGAATGAGATGTACAGGTGAGCATATGTATGTTATATACAGGGATGTATGTATGTATATGAATATATATTCCGTATACAGGTAAGTGTGTGACTTTTTGAAGTATACACAGAATATAACTTCAAGGTCATGTGTACAGGAAGGTAATATAAATATGTATATAGTGTGTTCAGAAAACAACAGAGGATAAATATGTTTTATAATGAATGTTATAACATATTATTGATGTAAATTATATCACGCTATTTATTAGTTTGTTATAAGACGAATGCAAAGACAGAAGAATTACTTTGAGTGAAAGAGGAAAAACTAAATAAGTAAATGAATAATGACAGAAGCACTCAGTTCAAGATGGACACTGATGTTTAGACACAATAAACACAATAAACTCAATAAACACAATAAACACAATACGAGACTTTAGTTCAGCTTCCATAAGATCCACTGGGAGGCTGTTCTCACAGCTGCAGAATTAGAAACTTTGGGAACAGATAAACTGTCCCTGTGAAGCTGAGGGGCCCCCTGAGAACCCCCTGAGGGTCTCTGAGGCCCCGGGCCCCTCTGATGCCTCTCTGATGCCCCCTGAGGCCCCGGGCCCCTCTGATGCCTCTCTGATGCCCCTCTGAGGCCCCTCCTGGTTCCTACATATTCTCAGTGCAGCCTCAAGGAGAAACATCTCTCCGGCTTGTGTCCGGCCTCAAACACGCAGCCGTCTCACAGAAACCTCACGTACCTGATGGCGGTGGAGCTGCTCTCTAATGTTTTAAGTAATGGCTTGTGAGGCCTGATAGATGGGCTGCCCTCCTCCCCCCCTACCGTCCCCCCACCCCCCCGAGCTGCAGGCCTGACGCTCCCAGAGCCAGGCGAATCCATCAAGGCGACAGGATGAATTAGTGCCGAGACACCTCACTACCTGTTAGGAGGAACTCCCATCAGCAGTAATTGATTTGATAAATGCTCGAGCAACACAGAATGAGAGACGTGGGGGAGACAGAGCCACACAGGGGGGGGGCAGTATTTCTTCTTTGTTATTTAAATTTGACTTCTTTAGTTCAGCAAAAAAGTTTAGAGCAGTGATGCTTTATTTAACTGCTGTAATTTCCTCTTAATTTCCTAGAAAATAACCATTTAATCTAATAGAAAATAGTTCTGAGACAGTTATTTTAATTAGTTTAGTTAATTCCGTTTATAAGCAATTGTTGATTTCCAAAAGCTTTTTCCCTGGAAGTGGTGCTTTCACTGAAACTTCAGAGAAATACAATTAAAGCACAGATCACAGATCACAATCGCCAATAATAATATTAATAATAGTAATAATAATAATAATAGTAATAATGATAATAATAATAATAGTAATAATACTAATAATAGTAATAATAATAGTACTAATAATAGTACTAATAATAATATTAATAATAATAACAATAATAATTATAATGGCCCATTAGAAGTGTTTGTCTGTATCTGGAGCCCTTTGGCTAGATTTTCTCTTTTCTTCTTACTTTACTGTGTTCGGGACAAACTGAGCTTTTTCGGTCCCATGTGTGTGTGTGTGTGTGTGTGTGTGTGTGTGTGTGTGTGTGTGTGGGTGTAACCTGTGTGTGTAACCGTGTGTGTGTAACCGTGTGTGTGTAACAGTGTGTGTGCAGCCCGTTCTCTTACCGCCACTTCGTCACGCCCCTCTGCGTCTGGAGAACAGGAACCCTTATGTATACAAAGCGGTAGAGAACGGGTGGTTACGTCGATGTGTTTTATGTGCTTCAGTGTTTCTCCTGTCCGTCCACACACACACACACACACACACACACACACACACACACACTCACACGCACACACACACAGCAGGATGAAGCTTGCGTTTCAGCTGCATTCATTCGATATCCGGCTCCTTCCTGCAGGGTTGTGCGGAGGTGTGGCTGTGTTTATTCGTGTTTTACGTAAACAAAGTTAAACAATTAGAAATTGACTTTTTATTCTTCTGATTAACTGCTTTGTTCTCGCTGACGCCGGATGGAGGATGGAGGAGGAGGATGGAAGATGGAGGATGGAGGAGGATGGAGGATGGAGGTTAGAGGAGGATGGAGGA
>CALSCE010010855.1:525736-544061 GCA_943593645.1 Bovichtus variegatus | reverse complement strand
GGAGGATGGAGGATGGAGGGTGGAGGATGGAGGAGGATGGAGGATGGAGGAGGACGGAGGTTTCCATCAAGGTCATGTCCTTGATATCGTTCCTGAGAATTTGTGTTTCACACAAACCTGAATATGATTTTATGTTGTAGTATATTATGTTGATATATATATAAATATATATATATATATATATATATTTATGTTCAGGCTGATTCATTGAATGTGTGTTTCACTAGTATTTATAAAATTGCTTTGCTCCAAAGCTACACTATTTTCAAACTACAAACCAAGACAGTAAACAAATAATTATTTCATAATTACACTAGCTCCCAATCCATTTCAGAATTGATTAGTTTTAAAGCTCTCAATGGTCTCCGCTGTACATTTTCTGTATTCATTTAACCACATCAACCACCTTAAAAGCAAATGAATGCAAAATAGCTGTTTGTGATGGAGTTATGACACGACGGCAGACTTGATGGAATTTCTCCTGCACATGAGCTGCATTTCTGTCCTGCACTGCAGCATAAGCTGCTACACTGACAAAACACTGATAGATAAACCAAACAGGCTTTATGTTCGCAGGCAAACAGACACATGGCAGCAGTGTGTGCTGGAATAAAGGTGATGCTGACTGAGAAACATCTCCCCTCTGCTGCGGTGTGTCCATCACCTGCAGCAGGACGACAGATTAAATCACTTCTCTACAACACAGATCTGAACTCAGTCTGTTTTATCTAAATAGAGTTCTGTAAAGTTTATTTCAAACCATATTTATGTTTATTGTGAGGCAGCGACCTCTCGTTGTCGTAGTATTATTATTATTATTATTATTATTATGAAGTAGGTAGGTAGGTTTACGTAGTTTAAAGCGAAGTTTTGCTGCCCAACCGTAACCACGTAGTTTTGTTGCCCAACCACGTAGTTTTGTTGCCCAATCCTAACCACGTAGTTTTGTTGCCTAACCACGTAGTTTTGTTGCCCAACCCTAACCATGTAGTTTTGTTGCCCAACCCTAACCACGTAGTTTTGTTGCCTAACCACGTACTTTTGTTGCCCAACCACGTAGTTTTGGTGCCCAATCCTAACCACGTAGTTTTGTTGCCCAACCCTAACCACATAGTTTTGTTGCCCAACCCTAACCGCAAAGTTTGGTTGCCCAACCCTAACCACAAAGTTGTGTTGCCCAACCCTAACCACATAACTTTGTTGCCCAACCCTAACCATGTAGTTTTGTTTGCCCAATCACGTAGTTTTGTTGACCAACCATGTAGTTTTGTTGACCAACCCTAACCACGTAGTTTTGTTTCCCAACCCTAACCACAAAGTTGTGTTGCCCAACCCTAACCATGTAGTTTCGTTGCCCAACCCTAACCACAAAGTTGTGTTGCCCAACCCTAACCACGTAGTTTTGTTGCCCAACCCTAACCACGTAGTTTTGTTGCCCAACCCTACCCACGTAGTTTTGTTGCCCAACCCTACCCACGTAGTTTTGTTGCCTAATTCTAACCACGTAGTTCAATTCACAATGCCAACCACGCTATAATATCTTACATGTCATATTGAGAGTCATTGGCGTGCCGCCTATTCTGTCGTTTAGCTACGAGGACGTGTTGGTTTTAACTGAGCGGGCTGACAGTAAACAGGGAAATGCATGTGAGCATGTTTACACTGTATGTTTGTACAAGACCCTGCATGGAATTCATTTTCCCTGCCTGAGGTAGAAAAACATGAATTGATGGCATTGGAATGATAAGAGGGAAAATGGCAAACAATGAGGAGGAGTACATCTGATTCCCAGGAAGGAAGGCAGTGTTTGAAGTCGAGGGTCAGCTTGATAAGAAGAGTTATTCCTGTGAGTCTGAGGAGCGAGTGTGGAGAATAGAAAGTCAGAGAGAGCACGATAAGCAGACAAGGAGACAGAGAGAAGCGGTAAATGAGAGAGCCAGATAAGGCTTCCTCCTCCTTCTCGTCATCCTCTTTTTTAACCGCCTTCTCTAAAGGATGACTCCCATCCTGCTGACATGTGATTGACAGCTGTCAGCCACAGGCACACGTTCCTCGAGGCTGTTTCCTCTGCCCTCCGCTGTGACTGCAAACCATCCACAGATATAAAAAAAATAGAATTGTAATTCTGAAAATCAATATGAGCTCAATCTCCAGGGCTGCTGTAAGTAATGAAGCCCTGTCATTGGCAGCATCGGGGCGCTGATAAGGATGTGATTGGTCTATTCCATCATGGCCGCGGCCCTCACTCCAAGTAGAGAGTGGACGCGAAGGTCTGTGCTGTAAAGTATCGATCAGTGAGCCAGGATAAGCTACATTCAGCTTCAATTCATTTTGTTATCATTAAGGTTACAATCCATAATTTGGTTGATATGCCCAATGACGCCACGACTCATAATAACAGCTGCAGCCCATTTAACCCAGCGGGGTGTCGCTGACTGACATGATGGCAACTCATGTGTAATCAATAATATAAAATTACATTTTGGTCTGAAAGTGAGTGAATAATTTCCGAGGGTTGGAAAATGACTCATTCTGACCAACCAGCCTCTGCACTCTGCTGAGCTTTTCTCCTGGAAAACAACATCATTTAATTTTAAGCATGAACTCAACCGTTTACATAAACCTTACTTTAACAAAAGTACATTTCAAAATGAACAGAAAACGTGACACATTATGTGACACATGTACACAAGGGAAGCTTCTAAACATGAGACGGACCTGTGTTTATCACAATCACTCACCTCAAAGCTACTCTGAAAGAAAGCGAATTCAATCGTGCAGTTTGTTGAGCTTCGATGGTTGAGGAATTATGTCCACACCACGGCTAGCAGCTAACGGCGGCACCAGTGCTAACAACGGCAGCGGCCTCCGCCATCTGAGCGCAGTGCCGAGCTGCAGCCATTAGCACGCAGAGACTCACATGCACTAACACACATGCACGAAGCACAGCACAGAGAAACACACTGAGGGAGAGACTTCAAGTGCACATTACTGAATCTGTACACAGCAAAGAGCTGTTTTGCTGCTATATTAACGCTTCGAATACCTTTTATAGAACATTTTTATTTCTGAAATGTTGCTGTTCTCTCTACACCGAGGTGTCACTTTGTTGTTAAACCTAACTGACTTTATCTTTTGTTCGTCTTCAGAAGAGCATCAGTGTTTACGACATGCAGTCTGCTTCTCCTCCACTGCATTATACGTCTGCTTGTTAGCTGGGAGTGACAGCGACAGCACAAACAGCTCGGCCTGACAGACATGTGGGTGTCGACTACAAATTGGAGTACTGTACTCGTAAAGCGAGGCGAGCATAAAAGCCACTCACGCTCACCTCCCTCCTCTTCCCTCTTCCTGCTCCACATCTTAAGTTTCCCTCACTGCGTCTGGCTTTGCACTACAAAGTCAGAAAGCGGACCACAGGTGTCGGAGGGAGTTGCTGCTTGAATGATTTGACGCTCGGATGTGAAGATTGGAGACGGAGAACAGACACAGCTCATGGATAACTGCAGTATTTAACTAACATCCCACTTTAGAGAAATAAACTGCACCAGCTTGCACATCGCCCAGCGCAAAGTGAATTTCCAGGACTTCATCTGAAAAGCTGTGATGAAATACGTGACTTTTTATGTAGTATGTTGGAAGAAATTGTGATGCAACTTAACATCTTCACAAGTTTTACATCAGACCTCACATTCTGTCAGGTGCTGCAGCTCCAACAAGCTCCAACAAGCTCCAATGATTAGTTTGAGGCAAGATGCTGGATGTTTGAACGGTTTGAAAAAGTTTGCAGAGAATTGAACAGCACACAGATGGAGAGGAAGAGCTGTTTAAGAAGATGAGTTCTGGGGACAGAGAGTTCCTTCATTTATGTCCGGACGAGGACCTTTAGTTGACAAGCAATTTATGTGAAAAGATAGAAGAGTCTTGATGTTATAGAGCCTTAAAACCTCGTAGGGAAGCTCAGAAAATGACGTCCCAAACAACTAAGCTGCATCCTCACTGAGGTTTAGAGGGAAATGTGTTTTCTATTGCAGTTGCCGTTTTAAACACGTGGTTAAGAAAAAACGCAACTAAACTACTTGGCTGTGTTCAGTAAAAGATCATAGTTCAGCTTAAAGTGAGTACGCTTGTTGCCCAGTGTTTGTTTAGATCGATGGAGAAAGTTTCACCTGTTTTATAATTAAATTCAATATTTTTCTGCTCTGAATGTAAGCTGTGGTGCTCAGGTTTTTTATTTTTTATTTTAGTATAGAAAAGCTCCTGAAACAGCACATTTGATACTAAAAGTCCCCAGTGGAACTCCTGCACAGCTCTGTAGGTGCAGCTGGCTTCACTGCAGGTTTTACACGGTGGCATGAAATCCCTCCACAGTCCACTGCAATAATTTCCCTCCTACAGAAATAGTCCAATATTATCAACCAACATATGGCCGAAGCCTCGGATGGGACTGCTCGTGTGACTGTTCATCACTCATTGATTTTTTCACAAGTCATCCATACATGTCTGTGGAGCGTCATTGTCCCCTAACAGGATGGAAAGATGTACAGAAGATAACACACATGGCTGCTGATTCCCATCAGCGGGCGGCGGGACAGTCGGACTGTGCAGCAGACCCGAGGTGCGATGGCAGATCCATCACTGCCGGCGTCCTCCTCCTCCTCCTCCTCGCCATTTCCACTATTTCACAGAGCAGCATCTCAGCCCGCTCTGTTTCACTGGTCAGTCATGCCCATCATCGGGTTAGAAAGCAAAGCAATCCATCACGACAGTCGTCCCAGTGCACCGGCTGCATGCGTCTCCTCAGAACATGGATACTGTGCGACTCAAGTCTCAGTTTCAACCTTTAAGACATATTTGAACAGTTTCGGGAGATTTTCTAGTGTCTTCTTGAAACCAAACATAACCTGTACGAGAATCAAAAGCTAAGGCTTTTTAAATCTATATTTTTCAACGTGGTGGAGTAAAAGTCATTTTGTACGAATCTATTCTGTAGTTTTTTTTCCTTTAAATGAAGCCGTTTGATCAACAAAGCTTCTTAATTCTATGAGCAAAACATCTGACATGAGAATGACTTTAATATTTCACTTTTAAAATCTCATAATCATCTTTTTGTTTGAGAGGATTTTCTCTTGTGCTCTCCATGAGCTGTGTTCTTGGGTGGGAAGCCAGTGAGGGATAGCGTGCTGTCGGGTCAGGCTTTATTATATGGTACAGGAAGATGGACAAGAGAGGGTCAATACCAGGTGAGCTATGTGCAGAGTAGGACATTCAAAAATAAATCTCTTGGTGTGTGTGTGTGTGTGTGTGTGTGTGTGTGGCAGAGGGAGCATGTGGATCATTCCTCTTCCTGTTCTGTCTACTATCTCCACTATTTAATAAAGACAAAAATGCTCACAAAATATATGTCATGTACATCACATGGGGGGGGGGGTCAAACAGGACAGACACGCTGTAAAAAGCGGCTGCCAAAATGTCAAAATGTGTGAAGAGTGAGAGAAGAGTGGAGGAGCAGATTTTATGGAGCGTCATGGAGAGGAGCCAACACACACACACACACACACACACACACACGTTAGATAATAATACTGATTATAATAATATTGATTATTGTCTAAGTATTATCAAAATAAATCAAATCCGTCAAACATTTGAATCTGTTCAGAATAATCTGTGCTGTTATTGTTGGTTTGGGACTAAACTTCAAGAATGATTTAGGATATGAAACTACTGAATAGTAATAATTTTCAATCAAATTCACTATATTACTTATCATTTACCTCATAAATATTCAAGACAAATAATCAATTTAAGGCAACATTAATTAATTTGTTCATGTGAGCTGAAAACGCAACCTTGATGTATTAACTCATAGAGCTGTTCCTGGTAACGCGTTAGGTAATGCGGTTAGCTAACGCGTTAACTAACAGTTGCCTGTTTACTCACTTTCAAAACAAAACAAAACATTGCTTGTTTAGCTGCTGTGTGCTGCAGCTCGTGTGAGTATATCAGAGCTTTAATGCTGAAGGAAACCAAAACAATGAGCTGAAAGGAGCTAAAAGGCTCCTTAATGCCCCAGCAGAAGCACAGAGTTACTGAAGATTTCCCTGGTTATTCTCCAAAAAACGTGACAAAAAGTCTTTTGATTCATTGTTAATAAAGGTCCAGCTTTAAAGAATTCTGTGAAAATAGTGCGTTTTAAAAACCAGACTAGTATTGTTGTTGTTTTTAAATGTTAATGCCTTCAAACCGACTGTTGAATGTTCTCCAGTGAACGCAGAGATCCGTGTGTTCTGTCACTTGAGCCTCCGGACTCCGGAGCTCCAGGAGATGTAAAGCAGGCTGGACGAGGTTATCTGAGGGCGCCACAGCGTCTCTCTCTGCTTCAAAGTGCTGCTATCAAGGTGCCACATTCTCCGCCGTAAACGGATTGCTCTATCTGGTTATGTGGAGAGGGAAGGAGGGGGGGGGGGAAGCTTCCCTCAGGATCAAACCCGGGTCGTGAGCCGGGCTGGAACAACGCTCTTTAACGATGAGCTCCAGCTTTGACCTCTGAACTGTGAACGCGATTGAAAATGTGGAGCAGCGCGCGGAGGAGAGAAGAGAGGCTGCGGTCATTAATCACAGACGCCTACCGCCTCACACACACACACACACACACAGACACACACACAAACACACACACACACACACACACAAACACACACACACACAGCCGGGTGGTTGTTCTGGGCATATTGGAGGCAGATTCCTCTCCAATTAAACACCATGAAAGATCCAAATCCGAGGCAGCCCCCCGCACACACACACCCTCTGAATATCCATCCCTGCATTGATGCATGCAGAGAAGAAAAATAACCAGAAGCCCAAAGTGCCGATTCCACACACTACAGTCCGTGCCATTATCATTGACTTTATGGCCAAACGTGAAGGTCAAGTGTTGTTTTGGCTGTTTGTGAGCGCGTGCGGCCGCCTGGGGGGGCGCAGGGCGAACATCACACAGCGCAGGACTGCAGGATCGCAGAAGTTGCAGTTCGTGCGGTATGAAGCACAAGACCCAGTCACCTTGACGTGTCAACTCCAAAGTTGTGCACCATCAATCTCCCCGCCCGGAGTCACAGCAGCGCTCTGATTGGAGATCAAAGGTCAGAGCTTCACAAGAGAAGCTTCACTTTCAACAAAACTCACATTTTTCACAGAAGTCTTTGTTTTTCTGAGTCTTATTTTTGGTGTCTTTATTATATTAAATTCTAAATTAAATTGAAGCTAAATAACAAACAGAATGAAACTAAAGTCAGAACTGAAAGAGTTCAATTTTATTCAGTCATTTGTCAATCAAGAGAAAATTGATCTGTAAAGTGTTTTTATTTTATTTGAACATTTTATGGCATTCTTTGGTTCCAGCTTCCAGTGCTTTTTATACATCACTGTGACAACGATTTATCTTAATTTTCTGACGTTTTATCGTCAGAATAATTAATTGATTATTTAAAACAAATCGAAAGTTTAATCAATATAAAAAAAGAATCATTAGAAGATATCATTAAAAATGAGAAGCTGACTGAAAGCTGATAATATCAATATTTGAGATTTAAATTAAATCTGATTTTGCTATTACTTTTTTAACAAAACACATAAAAATACATTTTTGTTCAGAATCCCTTCAATCTGGTTATTCTCAGAGCTGGTCTGTCTCTGAATGATCCTTATACATATATTCATATGTATAATAAACAGCAGTTTTACTATTTAATCTTTAAACAGTAGCTATCATGAAACCTGCTACAATCTCCTCCACAACGCGTGGATCCTCCTTAAGAAGAACGGTCGCTGAAGCCCCCCTGGATCTCAACTCTGAGAGCCCCCTGCTTGTGGAAGCATTAGCCGCAGCTGGCGACCACTTGTGAGTCACGGAGCGAGAGCCGGGCGCTGAAACAGAGCGGCTGGCTGGGCAGAGCGGAGGCCAGGCAGACGGCGGTGGAGGAGCTACAGTGTTGTTCTCCGACACTGAACTCTCGGCCCTTTTGTACTCGGCTCTCTGCAGCAGCCGGGCTTGAAGAGCTCCAAAGTGACGCCTCCATGCTGCTTTAAAAGCCAAGAAGCACAAAGGTTGAACAAGGAACTGAGAGAAATGTTCACTTAGTCGACATCTGGGCCAGGAAAACACAACAGTGCAGTGTGTGTGCGTGTGTGTGTGTGTGTGTGTGTGTTCACCCGCGCAGCATGTGGGCATTTGCACAAATGCCTTTGCTATATAATTGAGTTAATACTGGATTTCAGCTTCAAAGAGCTCAATGAAAACATGTTGCATCTTTTTTTATTATGAGCTGATTTAGAGGCCTGTGTGCTGAAGGGGGGGTGTGGTAGTGGGGTGGGGGAGGTCTTCACACTGTGTGAGCTGTGCTGTAGTGATCTCAGTGGGACTCTCTTCCCTCCCCACCGTGCAGGCTGCTTGACACTGCAGGCCTCATTTGCACTGTTTGATAATAACACTTTAATGTGACTGTTGCAGGTGGACCACTGCATCTCTCACTCCCAGGGGGGGGGTTACACTGCTGCACCAGACAGAAACATATCCGCCATTTAAAAAATCCTTAAATTAAAAATCCTTAAACCCATCCGGTAGTCTTCATATCTGTGACTATTTGATGGAAGTGATGAAATGTAACGATCCCTCCGCAGGAAAGATTCACTACAGCAGCCAACGCAACCCCAACAAGGCTGAAGGATCAATCAGGAAACAGTGGAGCAAATAAAGACGAGCAACATCATGTGTTCACCAAATGTAAACTGCTGTTAAATAGACAACAAACAGAGATATTAAGCATCGGCAAATACGAATAAACATTTAAAGGACAGCCATATTTATATGGATGAAATAAGTGGATTTTCAGCCAAAAGGCCGAATCACACAAATATGAATTTTTGCTTTCACAACCCCCCCCCACACACACACACACACACACACACACACACACACACACACCATGCTCTTCCTGTACATAGAGATGTTGACCTAACCACAGAACAAACACTGTGTAATTAACAGAAATATCTGACGCCTTGTTTAAAAGGAAAGCAAGAAGGTGGTGTGGCGTTAAAATTCTATTGAACGTGTTTCCACAGTTTGATTGTGAATGGAAGCATTATGAAGCTGTGCAAAGTGTAAAACAATAAGCCGAATTCAACACAACACCTTCCACATTGTATTCATGTAAACTGCTCTGAATTCAAATGTATCGAAGTTCCATTAAAATTAAATACGAGGACAAATCCCGATAAGCGCAGATGGAATTCTGCCGTCCAGGAACAAAAGCAGGCGCGCTCATTCAACAGTGCAGCCAGGTGATCGCTCGTGCGGCTACCTGGCTGCTGTCATCGGGGTCAAGGCGCAGCGCGCAGACAAGAGCCTCGAAATAAAAGCATCAAAGTTCAGCTGTAATCCCGCTGCCTGTTCAGCGGCTGCACAATAAGCTTCACTCTCTTTTCTCCACATTCACAGTTCAGCCCAGACAACAGGATGCACTAAACACACACACACACACACACACACACACACACACACATTTCCCTCCGTAGTAGGATTTTTACTATATATTAATGCTTGTGTTTAATTTCTATAAATGACATTAAACATGAGAATTTAATTCAGAGAGAGAAATGTGTGTCAGAGCCTCAAAAAGAGGTGAAACAATACAACTTTAAACATCATTCTTCAATTCAAAAAGTCCATTTAAAATGTATGTTTTCAATAAAAAATATATGTTATTATTATTAGAATTATTATTCCCATTATGACTCCATAAATCATATTGTTCTCTGTATAGTTTAAAGAGCTGTGTGTGTTACAGTGTGTGTTAGTTTTTATAGAATTGAGAAGTGACACACATTTACACACTAAACCCACTGCAGACACTAAAAGGATTAAAAATGTGTATAATATGCTGCATTCAGAAACTTATGGAAATGTCAGTAAGTGTAATTTTTGATGCAGTTCTTCATGGCAATTATATTAATTTTAATAACGTAAAATAATTCAGATTGTTAAGTGATTACACCTGTTGGCAGTGAACCATCAGGTTTGTTTTTTTATCATATTAGATAAATTAGAATATTTAACCTATTGATGTTGGAAATAAAAATTGAAAGAAGCACTTTTGAATCTTGCAGGTGTAATTACAGAAGCGAGTTAAAGGCCTGGACACGTGAGAGCTGGTTGGGAAATCTGAAAAGCAGATTGTGAATTTAAAAAAGGCAGAAAAGAATCAATTTCCTCTTTTATTTTATTTTATCCTATCGGTTGTGTTGCACAGAGAGAGCGGCTGTTATTGCATCTTTTTGTTGTGTCATAACAATATAAATGGCAGTAAAATAAACTGTATCCGGATATATTTTCATGTTTATAACCAAGAATAATAAAAGGTGAACCCTGGAATAAAGGTCTGGTCTATTTGCTGGAGTTTGTGTAAACATTGAGGGGAAGTGAAACTGCGTATTAGTCATTTTTCATGTGTTTTCTTTTACACTTGCTTGTTAAAATAAGCAGTGAAACCAGGCGAGCTGGAGTCTGTCACCGCGTCTCATCCCTCCCGTGGAGGAGGGTGCACTTTGGTTTGCTATGGCGCCCCCATGAGACCATTCCACTGCCTCTGCCGGCTCGTGGTCGCTTTGTTAGGCACCAGATCTTTTTCAATATTTCCCAAAAACTAACTTGAACTTTCATTTTCATCACAATTGTTCTCTGCGTTAAAACCCGATGTCCTCATCAATATAACTGCACTTTACGCACAGCGTGACGCACAGTAAATACCCACCTGGTGCAAGTTACACTGTCAAACAATTATAAAACAAAGTGTTTAAATGAAACACACTCGACATGTTCAGCACCGTGCCACACTGGGGGATGTCAGAGCAGCCTCGGTGTGCACGCGTTTGGAGATGCGCACTAAAGTCATGTCTTCGTGAGGAGATAAAAAACGCCTTTCAGACGATATGTCGGAGCAGCGCGAAGTGCAGAAAGTTGAGCCAGAAGTGCAGGCTGAGTAGGAGAATGTAACTCACCAGACAAAGCGCAGGTGTCAGGAGGAACACGGCGCACCAACACATCACCTGCATCCTCCCGGAGCTCAAAGTTCCACTAGTTTCCCTCGGCTGGTAGTTGCGGCTTTGCGGACCATAAATCCACGTGGTACCCGCCTCACAGCACGGCCAAGCCCCTCAGCAGCCAGGCAAAAAGCACACAACGCACCCCATGGCCGCGGAACAAAGGTGAGAGTTGGAGGCTGGGGAGCAGGACGGAGGAGCCGGGGAGGTGGTGCTGGCAGAGGGGGGTGGGGTGGGGGGCAGGGGCGACAAACAGCGGTTACTTGAGAGTTAATCCAGGTAGAGAGAGCGGGAGGGTCATAGCTGTGAGCAGGTTCGGCTCCTGATTGTCTGATAGCTGGCGCGCGCAGCGGTGGGAGCGCTCGGATCTGAGGAGAGCGCGCGGGGCTGTGCGCTTTATAGCACGCGCGCAACACAACCGGGAGGACTCTCGAACTAAAGGGGGGGGGCGGGAGAGAAAAAAGGCAGGAAAAGACGAATAAAACGAAAAGAGATTGGTCGAAGAGGCAGCGAGGAGGAATGAAGCGAAGTTTTTTTATTTCTCTCTCTCGCTCTCATAAACAGACGCGCGTGAGGAAAAAGCGTTTCACCTTGGCTGCTTGATGTAGATGAATGAGCTGACATTCACAACTCTGATGCCAATAACTCCAGCCCCCCCCCATCAAACAATACACCCTCAAACCTGAACAAACACAACAGCTGCTGTTTGTGATGTAATGCCAACATATGAATTCTCATCAAACTGTATTATTGCTAATAAAGGGAATAATGCTAATAATAACATCCCCAACATCTGCAGAACATCCAACAAAGTATTTCACATATTTGCAGAGGCATACTTGCAAATATATACAGTATATATATATATATACACGTATATGTGGTAAAGAAATCTGCATGTACAGTAAGAATATTTCAAGATGTTTCCTAAAAATGCGTGTCAGTTTTCTAAAAACATGAAATAATGAGATGCTGCACTGGAATACAGAAAACTGACAATTGATATTTTAGAAAAATAAACTTTAATAGATGTTATTTATTTATTTATTTCTATACTACTGATGCCTGGCATCTCTGCTGTAGACGTCTTTTTGTAAATGGACATTAATAAACGTCAACGTGTTCTTATAACACTCAATCAGCTGCAACTCAAATCTTAATATTATGTGTTTACATTAAGTGTACCCTGTGTGTGTGTGTGTGTGTGTGTGTGTGTGTGTGTTTGTGTGTTTGTGCTCTCTGCACAAGGTGACTGAAGCCTGCTCAGATGCTGAGTGTGTGTTTCTGTGTTGGGGATAGATCGGATCATTTCTGTGGGGAGACAGAGGGCGAGAGGGCAGGCAAGGGTGGGGGGGGGTCTGTGCTTTAATAAATCCACAGCGTTCTCATTGCTACAACATTGCAGTGGTCAAGTCTTGGCGCCATAACTCAGCCAGATGAAGCTCTGAACGGCCCAGACAGCCTTCACAGGGGGGCGCAGGGGATGGGGGGGGGCAGATAAATCACCGTCCATCGTGGCTGTAATGAAGCACAATCTGCTCCGGTGACTAAAGAGCCCATAATTCAGGATTCTGGACTCTTGTCTAATCCAGATTGTGTTTAAAAAGTCACTTTTAAATTTTTAGATTCCAGGAGTCGGAGAAGTCGGGGGAGTTGGAGGAGTCGGAGGAGTTGGGGGAGTCGGAGGAGCTGGTGCGGCATTTCTAGAGATTACGTTGGACAATCTCACGATTAATGTTCAGGGGTCAATGCAGGAGGAAGAGGCAGAACTGAGGCTGTGATGAAGCACGTTCAGAGTCTCAAACCTTCACCCGGACCTGACGGCAGCAGAGGTCGTAGAAACGTGAATTAAAAAAGTTGGTTCCAGACGTAAAGACACATAAACTGGTCCAGTCTCCGGGGACATGGACGCCACATGAGGCCTGTAACACCCCGACAGGTACGTATGTCTCCGAAACCACAAGCTTCTTTCTAATCCAGGGATTAACAGCAACCATGCAGGAGTTCATAAACCATATCAACGTTTACATAACGCAGGATATTCACATGATGCATGTCTGACATTCGCTCCACAGTGAAGAGAAGTTTGGTTCCAGTGCTGCGGTGTGATGACACCTCAGTCAATGTGCTTCCGTCTGCACCGCATCTTCACACAATGATGATGCAACACTGACCATTTTTGACTGACGTTTTTAGCTTTTAGGGAAATGAATGGAAGAACCATGGTTTGGAAAACACACTAAATATTGCTATGTTTTATAAAATGCTTAGCAACAATGTAAACTATAATATCTGAAGCAGGCACGTTCATATAGGCCACTGTTCTTCTTTATTTTGAATATGCAGCATGAAACGTGCCTCTGCATTCATGCAGCTGTGAGCACGTTTCTGTCGTTTCTTCTGTCTTTAAATGTCACATGTTTCTTTTTATACTTTCAGTTCTAATGTTTTCAACAACTATATCTGCACATGAAGCTGTGGGAGGGTGGAGCCCGGGGAACGATCGTGAGTAGTGTGATCCTGCAATATGCAGGTAAATCAAAGGGTTTCTGTGTGTGAGATGGTGTAAAAACTCAGATTTATAATAGTTCCCTGATGGTTTATTCTTTAAATGGAACAACACTGCAGACATGGAGCGTAGAGAGCCCTCTCCTCTCAGGGGCTTTGGCCTTGCTACTGTCAAAATGTACGTAATAAAATGGAGAATAAAAACATTTAGTGCACAAACTAATGCTCTGCAACGGTCACTAACAGACAGTCGGTGAGGAAATGTGAGTCTCAGAGCCTCAGTTGAGCAGAAGAGTTGGAACTGAGCCGCTGAGTTGTGTCAGTGTCATAGGACGAGGAGAGGAAGGAACATTTCTGTCTCCATCGAACAGCTGCTCTCCTTCCTCTCTGAGCACCACATCGTCTCACTGATGGAGTATAATCACGAGGTCAAGTTGCTCATTTTCCAAGCGCACCTTTTGGTGGCCATTCAGTGCCGGGAGAGAAAATGACAGGGTAGCCTTTCACTAATAGCTTAGTATTGGGCTGTAAAGAAGAGGAGGGGCCAGAGATAAAGACGAGAGGGAAAGAGGCCAATTGCCCAGCTGAGTGACGCTGGCGCACGGTGGCGTGGATGTGTTGGGTTGGCTCTGCTCCATCGCCGATTGTGAGTGCAGATGTTGCCGCGGCCCTCAGGCGGGATAATGCCCAACCAGCTGCTATCTGAAGTGTCACTCCACGCAAGGGACAGGAGTCAAACTGGGCTTGACCAGAATGGCCGAGGGCGTGCTTCACGCCACGTGTGGCGATGAAAGGCCCGGCGTTTTTCAGGAGGATGTGGAGGGAGGGCGGGCTGAGGGGGGGCTGACAAAGACAAATGGCTGAGCAGAGTTTCGGTCACAGGATGCAGCTGCTGCACATCAATTGCTTCCTCATCACAATTAGAACCGTCGATGATCAAGGACGGAAACTGCAGCTTCCGCCTGGCTGACTGAAGGCGGTGCGTGCACGTGTGTGAGTGCTGCTGCTGGAAACTTTCAGAACTTAACTTGAGTCTTTATGCTTCTATAAACCATTAGGAAGTCTTGAACAAAGGGAGACAGAGTGAACGGGTGAATTCGGTTCAGAACACCTGGCTCTTGTGTTTTGTGGCCAATGTTTCCAACGGTCACGATAACATTGTCCTCACAGGTTTACTGCTGAGACTCAGGTGGTGACGTGGCGGCGTTCACCTTCGTTTACTCGTCCAGACGCCCTTCTGACTGTTGACTGTCTACATCTGATCTTTCCCTGTAATGATGGTCAAACCTACACAAGCAAACCAGGTTGTACAAAAGCAGTTGTGCTTTGTAGCTGATGGAGAGCTTGAACAAAGGTACTGAAGAGAAACTGCTGAAGAGGATCCTACATCCTGCTTGGTTGCCGGCGCAGGATGTAGTAAACATGTTAACCACAGACACAACCCGTGTGATGAAGCACACACGGGGACCATATCAAAGTCATTCCTCCTCATATAAACCTGCAGATTCACTCTTTTCTGTTTTCCAGCCACAGGAGGAACAAATCTGAGAACTTAAAAGTGAAACTCCAGTTTTTCCTCATATGGTGTCTGGTGAAGGTGAGCAGTTCCTGATGTTCGAGCACAGTTTCAGGCTCCGGCTGTAAACGTCCACAGTTTCCTCTCACTGTCTTTTCTGAAGCTCTTTCTTACAGACCAGCACTTCCTGTGATTGCGGCAGTGCTTTATTTTATCAGGAGGAGATTATCAGTTAAAGCAGACATCTTTTATCTCCGGGCTCGGGGGAGCAGAACTTGGAAACAAAGAATGCTGCACAGATGATGTGGACTGACCCAGTATCCTTAATCACATTGTTGGGCAGATCTTGATGTCTCCGAGGTCGCAGCAAAGTCACCCGTTGGAAGTGGCTTTTACAACATGACTTCATTGATTAGGGCAGCCTTTTCTTGGCAGAGGGAATTTAATTGGAAGACGGAGATATGATTACGTGAAGTGCTGATTAAATGAGAGACTCAGAACCACGTCTCTGTTTTACTGCCCAACATCCGATCGTGATCAGGGCTCCGGTGATAAAGACAATCACATGAGAGGACAACAAGGTGACCAATGGAGGATGAGCACCGAGTCAGGCCCCCAGGGTCCGTCTGGAGCCACAACTTTATCCTCCCAGGTCGTCTGTTCTGTCCCACCCCCCTCTTCTCTCAGAGAACTGGAGGTTTTACATTCAGAAAAGAGAATATTGTCCCCCTACACGTACATATGAGACGAAATGACCTGGATGTTTGGGGGTTTGTGTGGAGCTTCAGCTGTGTTTGACTGACCTCTAGTGGGGATGTTAACGTTAGACTGAGCTGCAACTGTCGTTTGGGACTTTACAGTCTTGTTTTATAGTCCTGTTTATTGTACATTTAACCTAAATGCATTTATAAAGCAGTGCAATTTAAATGGGTTAAAATACTGCACTGAAATTGTCCCATTGATCAACTAAGTTCTATGCTAAAACACAAATTTGATTTCTGGGCGTCTACTGTAAAATACACAGTAAATCATAAAAACCCAAAGAGCAAAGGAGTCGAGGAAGAAATGTTTAAGTTAAAGGATCAATCAAACTTTATTTATAAAGCACCTTTAGAACAAATCAAATGCACTTTAAAGTGCTTTACAAGCGCTTGAGAAAAAGATTAGGATCTAAGTAATAAAATGTTAATAAAATAGAATAAAACAAGTGCTGATACAACAAAATACAGTAAAATAATAAATAAATAATAATAAAAAAAATAATAAAGAGGATATAAAATAAGTTTTTTTAAAAGATAGAATTATAAAAGACAGAAAACAAAAACAGAGGACCGCACATCAACCTGGGAACATGTATAAAACACTATAAAGATTTATTTATAGTGTAAGAGATCGGGTCATGGTTACCTCACATGCATCTCATATATGCTCCTCTCATATATAAATATATATATATATATATATATATATATTTATATATGCCACGTATTATTCAAGTATAGTAATTGAGTACACATTTGAGGTACTTGTAATTTATAGTAGATAGTAGTATTTCCATTTTATGCTATTTAATACATTTATTTGACAGCTTTAGTTATTAGTTACTTTGCAGACTTAGATTATTAATACAAAATATAAATCATGACTGCAGCTGCAACATTAAAGTGATGCATCAACTATCATAATCCAGTAATATAATTTGTATTATTCTAAAATGGGATTTCTGCATAATGTGTAGTTAACTTTTTGTTGACACCAAAACTTTTGTACTTAATGAAAACAACAATACTCCCACCAGCTTAGAATCATTACTGTATTACACATTTAAAGCAATATTCTTCTTTTCAGCATTAATATCATTATTGACTGTATATATTGTAATTTACATATTTATTGTGTCTATATATTGTAGTACAATTTGCAAATTTTTACTTTAACTTCTATATATTTATATAAATATTTTTTATTCTATTTTATTCTAAAATGGATTAACTGTTATACGTAAATTTAGGCTTCTGTATCGCAGCGGGCTACACAGCTCTAATTCATATTGCACGTAAATATATATATATATATACTGTATATATATATATATATATATATATTTATATTTATTTATATATATATATATATATAAATATATTTATATATATATATTTTTTTAATATATATATATATATATAAATAAAAATAAAAATATATAATTTTATAATAATTAAAATAAATTTAATAATTATAATAATATATATTTATTTTTATATATATATATATATATATATATATATAAATATAAATGTAAATAAAAATAAAAATAAAAACATATGTGTGTGTGTTAAAGGGGCAAAAACTGAAAACATTTGTTTTAGGTTTCACTGAAGAAGTTTTCAAAAAATTTGCAAACACTTTCAAATATTTCCCTTGTTTATTATCAGCAATTAGTCAAATACATAAAAACAAACAGTAGGAAAAGGACAGAGTTCATCAGCGACTTTGTTTTACACAAGTTATCAACGTCGCTTTGAGCACACCCACATTCACGCCTCCAGTTTTTTTTTTTTTTTTTTTGCATAACATTTTGTGCAGTTAAAAAAGGAAACACATTATGGTACATGAACAATAAATAATAATTAAAAAAAAGAAATATTTAGCACTTTATTTACAACTCATATTCCAAGAGATATAAATGAAACATTCCGAGCAACAAACTCCACAGAACATTAAGCGGCCGCTCTCTCAGACTGATGAAGTTCTGCTCAGTCGACTGGACCTTCAACACAAGCAACTCTCCTTTTGGGTGATCAATAACACGTTAATAACTTAAATGTATTTTTGCAGACTTTATGGATTGTTGTAGAAAAAACAACAAAAAAAAAAAAAAACGAACATTTGTAAGCAAACAGCTGATGGCTTATTGAGGATAAACATCATCAAAATTGTTCATTTAAGCATTAATAAAATATCCATAAAGTTATTATTTGTCATTTATAAACCCTTTAGACTGGGCGCTGTGTATGGAAAACAGAATTTTGGCCTCATCGTTCGGGAAGTTTCTCCTGAAGGTGTAAATAAGATATCACTCGTTAAAGTTTCCAGAGAGACATTTTAATCCAGAAGTGAAGAAGTTTCTGTGTTTATTCAGTATTCTGACTTCCAGCTGTGGCTTTAAGAGTATATATATATATTTGACATATATACATATAT
>CALSCE010010855.1:495918-525336 GCA_943593645.1 Bovichtus variegatus | reverse complement strand
TATATATATATATATATATATATATATATATATATATGTTGATGTCAGTCCGTCAGGGTTTAACAACTTGAACTCTTTTAGATAATCACAGAGTTATTTTCATTTAATTTCTTATCCGTGTGAGACTTTTCTTTCACAGGATTATGACTTTATGTTTTGAAATTATTAATTTCTTTTGATTGAATTCAGTTTATTTGAAAGTGTTTTATGTCTTCATCTAATCTGAGCAGACTCACGAGAAACTTTTAGGCTTCTGTTCGTAATTATATTGTCTCTTGGGAATATTTTCCGTGCGGCGATCAGTCCTCTCTGGAAGAGGACTCGATGTCCCACCGTCCCGGAGCCGCCACAGAGGAAGAAGAGACGTGTGGAGAAGGTGAAGAGAGTCCAAAGCCCCGCGGTCCAGTCTGCGTGAGGAGCTGTGAATATCCGATTGTCAGCTTCTGAAAGTTACAGCAGAAGCACCTCCTGCAGGAGTCGCTGTGTGAATACGACGCAGTGAGCAGCATGCATGGATCTAAACTACAAAGAGAAACAGTCCTGCAAGTCGGGGTCAAGCAGCAGACTGACACCCTGAACTGAATCAAAGAATTTAAAAAGAATCATTTTCAGATGCAGATCAGAATTCTTTCATCTCAGGATTCTGACGCTTTTCACTTTTAATTTTTCTCAGCCAGAATTCTGATTTATTTGAAGATGAGTTTCTAGTTGTTGGACCTACAAACCTAAATACTTGATTCATTATTTCATTGGGTTTTGTTTGCAGCTAAAAGGGTTTCATGTGTCTGTGTATCTGGATGACGGTAATAGCAATAATTTACAAAAGTAACAGATGATGTTCAGCCAGACAATCAGAGAGTAAGTGAACTCAGTCTGCAGCAGCTGTACAAACTACAAAGGTAAAGTTCAGACCACAGAAGAAAATCCTCTTTACATCGAGTCCCATCGTATCACACGTAATAGAAGAAAAATATTAACAAACATTGTTGAGTTCTGTTTGCAAAAAAAGTCTACTTTTTTACATTTCTAGCACAAGACTGTACACCATCTTGTATTGAGAGGCAGTTTCCTATGGCGAAGCTAGACATACGTACATATCATGCTGCACTAATATAGTGCAAAATTATGCCTGAAAACGGAGAAGGAGAGGCGGGCAGAAGAGCCGGTGGCTCTGTGGTCTGCTCGTCTTCTCCCGGGACGGACCCGGGCCACGACAGAGAACGACCTCCGGAGATGATCCCGCTCGGCTGCGGAAAAATTAAGGAAAATACAAATGGAGATTTGTGCTTTGAGAGCAAAATCTTAGTTTCGGGGGCGACAGTCGCTGTGGGTGAGACCGGCAGCAGGAGATGGCAGAGAAGCAAAAGGCAAACTTCCAGAAGAAGGTAAAGAATTCATGAAGGCTCTTGTGAAACGAAAAGTATCAAAATGGACATTTTTAAAAAAGAGGGGAGGGGGCGGGAGGGCAACGTCAAGGCTGCAGATGGACATGGATTCTGGTTCTTGAACTTTGAGGTTTCTCCACGTGAAGATCGAGCGACGCCCAGTGGCAGCCCTGACATTAAGGGTTTCCATAGCAACCCTGCGTGTCCTGCGGGAGGACGAGTGTCTGTCGGTCACTGTGGCCGGCGGCGAGACTTCTACATGTCGGCGTCTCCGTCGTAGGCCAGAGTCAGAGGCTTCAGTCTGTTGTTCATCTGCCGGCGCTGCGGCTTCTTTGGCTTTTTGCTGCAGAAAAAAACAAACGTGATCAGAGCTCCGCCTCCAGCTCGCTTCACAGAGGATGCACGTTTACAACGACTGCTTAGATTGTCTCACAGAAAGCATTTTCAACTCTGCACATCATGCATCAAGACATTTACTCAGAGCACATGTTGAGAACACTCATGAGAACCTTCAATAACAACAAACATGTGTTCAGATGTATGTTGATGATGCATGTTGATGATGCAGGTTGTATACTGCAGGTCACTCTGCTGCATGACGAGTCTTCAGAAACATTAAAATCACACTCAAAGTATTTCATAATCTTATTTAGTTGAAAAAAAGAGTTTTATATGATAATAAAAAGGATTTAATAGTTTTTCCTGAGGTACTTGGTGCATCTCCTCCTCCCTCCGCCATTTTTAATTTATGAAGCAAAGATAATAATCTAATAGAATTGGGGACAGGCTACTTTAAATATATGTCTGCAGTGAACACTATGCATGAAAAGGTTCAAATGAGACTTAAGATTTTTTGATAAATGTTTTTATCCGCTTGGATGAAGAAGATGAGAACAACGAGCGTCTCCATGAAATGTGTTGAGAAAACCACAAGATGGAAGCAGAGGAGAGAAAACACAGTTCAGTCTGCGAGAAGCACTCAGGGCCTTAAACATATTTACTTTATATTCACTGTTTATATTCACTGTTTATATTTACAGTAAATATCTGCATTTTATATCTGCAGTTTATATTTACAGTTTATATTTACTGTTTATATTTACTGTTTATATCTCCAGTTTATATTCACAGTAAACCTGCGGTTTTGTGATGCTCGGTGGAAGCTGCTGCTCACCTCCAGGAAGTGATCCACTGAAATGAGGCACAGGATGTTTGAGGCACACATGGACGTGAGGCACAGTGGGTGAAAGGAGCGACGTGAGGCTAAGTGATGAGAGTTTCAAAGGGGGGGGGGGGGGGGGGGCAGTGGCGGAGACGCTGGAGGCTGTTGCAGCAGCGTCTCGTGCGGCTGCTGGCTGTGCCGCTGTAAGTCGTCCTGCTCCAGTTTCTGGCAGGCAGGACAGGTGTAAGGCACTGTGTAGCTGTGGGGGTCCATCCAGTAAACCCCGTCTGAGGGGGACTCGGAGCGAGACTCACAGCCGTGGCCACAACCACAACAACTGAGCGGGGAGTGTGAGGGGGGGGGAGACAAAACAAGAAATGAAGGGACAAATGATGAGGGAACTCATAGTAAAAAGAAAAATGAAATGAAGACACATAAGCAGTGATGTGATGGAGGTCACACAGGTTCAATCCCCAACACGCCTTCACAGCTTGATGCCGCGGACCGAAGCTTAGACGTCTATATTAAAATGTGTAGAACTAACATCTTAAAGGATTAACGCAGAGCGGATGACATTAGTTTTAATGTGCCTTGTCTAATAAAGACGTTATAATAAAACAAGCTTTGTTTTGTAACTTCTTCATTATATCTGTCATACATCAATAAGTTTGCACCAAACTCTGGCTCGAACATAATAATACGAGGACGTCCTGCTGCATGCGGCCTCATTCTGCAGGCTGCACGCTTTTCTGGCTATTCTGACCCACAATCCTTTGCACAGGGGATATTTGAGCAAGAGGGTCAAAGTTCAAGTTGCACTTTTAAGACAAAGTCATTGTATGTATACTGCATGCAACAATATGTACTGTGTAAGGGCAGCTGCAGTACGCACTGCAAGTAAAAAATAAATGCTCTTCAAACAGTTCAGTCGACTGAGATCTGAACATGAACGAAAGAATGAAAAAGGATCTGAAGCTCCAACACAGCGAATCCCTGCGTCACTGAATCTAGAGGAGACCGAGATATTAAGACAAAAGCAGATGTAGTCTTTAAAAACAGCAGCAGCAATTTAACCGTAATGAAAGCTGGTCCAGCTGACCTTTGAGCTTTGACCTTCGACCCCAAATTGTAATGGGTTCATCCTTGATTGCAAGTGGACGTTTGTGCCAAGGAAGAAGCAATTCCCTCCTGAGATGTCGTGATCACGAGAATGGGACGGAGTGAAGGATAAATAATAAAAGTCTAAGAGCTAATTATTAACAAGTTAATAGAAGTTATAGATAAACCTCGGTAACATCTTCATCACATTTATTTATTTATTAATCTCAGACTTCTCTGGTATTTAGTAGTGATGAGTGAACTGACCTCCAGGGGTGAAATGTGTGAAATAGTCCTTTAAATAATAAATACCATTTGTAGACATGAACGTCTTACGTTTATTAATATAATAATAATAATAATCTCCATTACATCACTGCAGGTGAACGAGGGCATGAGAGTGAAGTGATGACGAGTCGGAGAGACTGAAAGATTAATATGTTAATACATTACCAAGCTAAGTACGTCATGGAGATGATGAAGACGAGCAGGACAAACGCTCCTGCTGCGACTCCATACACCCAGGTCTTCAGCTTCCCATCTGCACACACACACACACACACACACGCACACGCACACAAACACACTTACCATTAGTACATGCATAACGTGCAGTTCCGTGTTTGAGCTGCAGGGGGAAGTAGAGTCACGTAGCACTGAAACACTTCACCTATAAACAACATCATGATGTGCACGTGCTCTCATATGAGCAGCTTTACTCTAATTATCATGAGAAGAATATTTCATTATAGCTGTGCATCTCTTTTAAATCCATTTGTATGTAATGAACGATAATTATTGTCTCTCTCTCTCTCTTTCTTCCCCTTCAATCCTTTGTTCCTGTTTTTATTCTCCTTCTTTCTTTTCCACCTGATTTTCTTCCCTTTCCGTTGTTCTGCTGCTCTTATTCCTCTTTGTTCTTTTTGTTTCATCATCCTGTATTTGTTCTTCTCGTTTCTCTTTTTTTCTCTTCATTCATTAATCAATTGATTAATTAATTCTTTCCCTCCGTCCTTTTTTCTTTGCTGCCATTTTTCTTCCTTTCCTCCCTCATTTCTTAGTCCCACCACGACTTCCACTCCTCCTTTAATAGCTTAGTAAGCAACTTTTGTGTTCTCAGCAATTACACACATTTCCCCCACAAACGGCACCAGTTTGAATATATTCTCATTTTTACTGACTGAAAGTGATTTTATTCTTTTTGTGTGATTCCACTAATTACTCCTATTTATGTTTTTCTTCATCGTATTATGCTGCAGTTTGTAATAAAGGGGTGGGGGGGGGGGTGTTACCTGGGCTGAAGGGCTGCAGGAACCAGGTGCGCCCGGCCCGGCCCGGGGAGCCGGCTGCAGGCAGGGTGGGGTTGAAGCCTCGGATGGTCTTCACGTCGGCCCGGTTGTCTCCTGCGGTGGGGATCTCCAGCACCGGGATGACGGTGCACTGGTCCAGCACGCCGTCAGACGTCATGACTTCAGTGTAGCCCTCCTCACAGCCGCACGCGCCCGCCTGGCACAGGGAGGAGCAGCTTCAGCACACGACACTGACACGGCCCCGTTCCAACAACATCCACTTCTAATAAGGTCACGTTTTAAAGAAGTGTTTTAAATGTAAACCTTTTACATTCGACCTTTTCAGCTCCAATGTTTACGTTTATTCAGAAGATTTCTTTTTTAAAGTGGAAGAAGTTGATACTTCACTTCTTCTTACGACTTATCAGACATGAAACACAGTTATGTTGTTTATTGAGAGTCTATGTCTATGTTTGCTGTGGCAAAGCGTGTGTGTGTGTGTGTGTGTGTGTGTGTGTGGGAGCAGGTCACATAAAAACATTCAGGTTTTTCACCAGAGCTGAATTCTACTTGAGTAAAATAAATATTATTATATATATTATATTATATAACTCTCTGCAAATCAAAGTTCAGCTTCAGGGAGCCAACCTGAGAAAAATGCAAAACATGAAGAGCAGATAATGAAGCGTAAACAGGCTTCATAAACAGGAACAGATGAAGTAAAACCACAGGGGGGGGGGACCTGATTACCATCCGTCAATCTGTGACACTAAGTTCAACTTTATCTCTTCTTACCGTGACAGTGCTATTGTTTTGACCATGGCAAAGGTCGAGTCGTTTACAAGTAAACACTCATCCTCCAGGATTAACTGCTATTTAGAAAATGAACACAAAGCTACGACTTCTCTGTACAATCGTGATCAAACCAGTGCAGTACAGTGATGCTGCTCTGTTTCACAGGGAGCCACCCCTCCTCCACAGCTCTGGCTCTTCATCACCCTGCAGGGGGTCCCCGGCTCCCCGACAGTCTCCGGAGGATAATCGGCCTGCCGTGCAAACAGTACGTGCAGCAGCAGAGCGAGTGGGAGGAGGAAATGATCATTTACATCTCCTTATGGCAAACAAAGGGAGAGCGTGGTTCAGCGGCGGCGTGTTATAATTCCATATATATATCTGGGCTCAGTCTCTGGAGGGTGCTGCTGTAATGTTCACACATACAGCCTGAACTTACCCGCAATCCTCTCTTCCTCCAGGCAATCGAGCTTCCCTCCAGCAACCACATCTGAGTTACAGAACCACGAGCTAAAACCAACAGCTCATCTTCTGCTCTGTGTTATAATATCACATCTCACTTATGATAACAATACATGAGGAATGTAGTTCTCTCAAGCAAACATCCAGGAACTAGCAATAAGATAATATTAATACACAAATACAGCGCACAGCTTAGTGAGCTGAGCCCAGGGAGTTTCATGTTTATCTATATCTTTTATTACACAGTAAATACTGTCAGATCATTTATCTTTCATCTATTTATTTATCAGGCGGTGACGCTCACTGGTGGTCTGTCCGTCCATACAGAACAAATCTAATAAAGTTCTGCATGGACATGTTATCAGGTCACTTGTCGTACCATCAGGCCAACAGGAATCTTAATATAATAATTATATTCATGATGAACCCTTCGGATTGTACGACCTTCTCTAGGCTACTAGTTGCTAATTACTTGCACTTGAACACAACACGCCTTCCTTAGCACCTAAAGAATCAGGACCGCAGGGATTCGTTATCGCACAAGAACGGTCAAAACTAAAGCGAGAGAGTTGGAGATGTCCGGACATTTGCCTTCTTCAGCCTCCTGCCCCGTGGATTAAACTCTGTGTCCCGAGTTCACTCAGCAGTGTGTTGTGTTCTGAGACTAAGCTCCTCCATAACCAACAGAAGACATTACACCATTGTTCTCCCGGCTGCACCGTGCAGGGGACACAGGGGGAGGAGGAGGAGGAGGAGCAGGAGGAGCAGGAGCTTTACAGTGAGGTTCCACATGGCGGCAGGGACGATGGGCTTGTGTTTGTAGAGTGAGGCTGACGAGGGAATGAGATGCAGGTGAGGAGGGGAGCGAGGGAGGGGTGTGTGTGTGTGTGTGTGGGTGTGTGTGTGTGTGTGTGCAGGCAGGGACACACTGTGGCCACGACAGAGTTTGTGTTTCCTCTTTTTGTTTCCCATCTGTTGTGTTCTTGGAGACTCCTTATCTCATCTAAACGATGTTGAACTAAACTCTGAAACCTCTGAATCTTATCAGATGAATTAATAACCTTCACTGTATCATCAACACTCGGCACAGACACTATTGATTGTTGATTGTCCTCCTCGCCTTCAGTGGCACTTTACATTCTGCCCTGCTCTTCACAGCACAGTCAAAAGAAATCTAAACTAAGGAATTATTTAAAAAAAAAATTAAAAAACATGTGATGGAAGAAACTCATATGAATAAAAATATAAATTTTGCATCAAATTCTGTTTGAGATTTCCTGATGAATTAATAAGACCTGCTGTAGAAACAAAGCTTCAAGGGGAATATGAGAACAAACTTAATTAATTATTAAAGTAGAAAAATAAAAGTGACACTCACAAAGTGCCTTTTATATTTAATAGTTTTTGAATTTAACTCTCATATTAATACATATAGATACACCAAACTCTCAATCTCAAAATGTTTTTAGAGAAAGTGATAAATAATGATTCATAAATTATTTCAATACAAACTGAGCTGCAGCCGTGAGGCTTTACTCCTGCACTGTGGTGCTATGATCAGCAGGTAACGTTTACTGCGCTTCAGTGTTAAGCACTTATTGTTAGACTCGGTGCCACATTCATTTAAACTTTTCACTCCAGAGTTAAGACATTATTTCACTGCCACACATTCATATTGTACGTCCATGAAGCTGCAGACTCACAGGTAAATTATAGTTAACTTCCTGACTTTTAGTCCTTAGAATGAGTCGAACACTGGAACAATTTTTTCCCATAATGCCACTCATGAAATCTTATCATTGGACGCTTCCTGCCGGCCCACATGTCACCCCCACACCTGTAGTCTGCAATCGCTAGCACACAAAACATTATACAAGTGTTTCCACAGGCTGAAGCTAAGCTAAGCTAACGGAGGAACTTCAGAACAACAAAGGTGAAGCTCAAAATCCCAAAATCCCCAAACTAAATATTGGAATAACATTGTGATATTTAAAAAAGCAAACATCACATATGTTTAGGTGTCGGCCTTGTTATTGACCCCAGGTCAGTTTAGGCAGGATTTGTATTTCAATACATTCTGAGTTGCCCTGTTTGAAAGCAGGTTTTCCTGGAGTCTCTGTTTGCTGCTGTGTATTTCTGAGCAACATTAGCAGCTGTTCTTTAACCTGCAGGTCCAGGTGTGTTCAGAGAGGATAATAGGAAAAGCTTAACAGCAGGGGGCAACACCAAGTGAGTCAGATTATTGTGTTTTCTTTCCTCACACTTTTTTCTATTCCCTTTTCTCTGTTTCCTTAAACTATCCAGATGCACTGCTTTCATCCCAACAGGAGGTCTGCGGCTCGATCTGGCCTTCAGCACACCTTTTCTACACAGACAAATTGGAAGTCTGCAGACGCAGGGCTTTGAACTACCCATTCATTTCTAACATGGTTGAAAGAAGTCGGAAAGATATTTCTGTGTTGTGTTTTCCTACTGCGAAATGTATCTTACGCTGCGGTCGCAGCAGGAGGACGTGACTGTGCCGACTAATTTCAGGCCAGAATTAACATTGGTTTGTTTTGTTAAATTAGATCTAGCGGCCAAAGACAAAACACTTCACGGTGTCACATTAAGTGAACGTTTGCAAAGAAATCTATCTTATTAGGATAACGGTATGTGTTTGAGTTTGGTGTGTAACAGGAAGGAGGAGCACTAACACCATACACCTGGGAGACACGAGGAGAGACAGCAGAGACTCTAAAAGAGGCACAGAAGCACCAAACTATGCCAAGAAACTGCAAGAGAAGTCCATTTCCCATTCACACTGATCCCACAGCTCCGCAGGAAATACGGTCCGAAGCAGCAGCACTGTGGAAGCTGAAGACTCACCTCTGTGCACAGTGAGCGTGGCTTGGTGCAGGGCGGGTCACACGATCGGTCAGACATCGGCTTGGCTGTCGCTGGGCATCCACCTGCGCAGCCGAAGGAAAAAAGGTCAAACTCAAGTGTCAGAGGTTGACAGCTGATGTTTCCGTCTCTGGAGGACGTGAGAAACTGTATCTTTACTTTCACTCAATCAATGACGATATTAGAAAAACAAAAAAAAACAATTGTGGCCCAGTTTCCTCACGACTCTTCACTTCAGCGTGTTGAGCTGGAGGCGGTGCGTGTTACAGCACCATGTCTTATATTTAGCGCATTACACGGATACTTACCATGGGTAGTGGTACTGGTATAATTTAATAATTAGCTCAGTTTGAAAAGCACTAAAAATCCCACTCAAATCCCCAGACTGATTTAAGGCACTTGATTTTAATTCATGCTTTGGTTTACACATTGCATGAAGGCTGTGAGTATACAGGCACCAAGAAGTGATTTAATACACATGAAAGATGACTTATTATATCTAAATTATAACCCTTGGCATAGTACCATTACACAAATGTGGCAACATTTGTGACCAAAATAACTATGAGCCTATATCTGTGCTGTCGGAAATCCAAGAATCACTGAGCAATTTGCAACCATGAGCCTTCCTGCAGGATAATAATGACCTGAAGACATAGCAGTCAGGCTTCATAATAATAATAATCATATAATAATAAGTTCTCTTGTAGATGACACTGTTAACTTGCTTTATAAAAAGCAACAGTGCACTGCGCTCTCAGTCAATCTGTCCAAGACTTTTGATACTTTTGATTACAGCTGTTTTTTAAACAAAGGTTTTTCCATTGCTTTCAATGATTCAATATACAGCTTACAAAAATCATATCTTTCTGGCAGAGCTCAGACTGTTGTTGATGATGGCTTCAAATCAAGTTCCCAAATGGCTGCTAAAGGTGTCCCACAGGGATCAACTATCGGCCCACTGCTATTTACTCTAAACATAAATATCCTTCATTGTCCAACTCAGCACTTGTTTGCCATTGGCTCTAACACAAACCAGGGATTCCTGGTTACATTGTATGTACCTACTGTTATCCAATGGAAATATAATCAATACTGCATCATAAATCATTGGTTTAGAATTTGTTTAACCAGATGTTTGCCAAACCAATCTCGACTTCTTTATGGCTATAAAGGTTTTCCTGTAGCAGGTTAGCAGTAATGAGCCCTTTGTGGCCTGACGCATTGGAGAGAGGCGAAGAAGACGCCACACTCAGACACAAAGTCAATATGTATGTTGTATTGGAAGTGACTTTCTGCTTTGACCAATTCAAAGAGTACAAGGATGAAGACTAGCTGGTTGGTTTTGTAATTCATATCTGGTTCACTTCCACACCTGCGACTAAAAGCAGCAGCACACAAGCCTTCCTTAAAATGTTCACTGGGAAACATCCTGAAATGTTTCCCATACAGTAAATGAAAGGTATAAGAATAACTAACGTTAATCAACTTTCTCAAAAACAAAAAAATCTAATTGGATTCTAATACCAGAACAGAGTTTGTTTTTCTTTTATAAACTACTATAAAACTTGATGAAAGACTATCTTCCCTGGATAATGGAGATATCCTGTACACTCCTGCTGCTGCGACTTCCCTCAAACCATAGCAAACTGTAGTGCCACTGGATTTATTACACAGAGCTATTGCACTCTCCACTGTGAGTTATACATGCATGAACAGTTGGATGGTCATCACTGACATCTAGAAGGCATCCGCATACCTGAGTTTTAAATGATAAACTTGGTATCCAAATTGCTGAGATATTTAACATCCTAGTTGAGTTCAAATCGAACAATCATGACACCAGATCACCAGAAATCCCTCACATCAACCTTGACCTGGGGTTTACTAGTTTCCCAGCATGCAACTTACAACTAGAATTAACTTCAAGACATATCGTTTGGGATCATTTGGCAGTCCTGTCAGTGCTTTGAAATAAGCTTTCATTTCCACCACTCTGGAGTAAATCTGAACAATTTACAGAAGGGAAGATTCTATTTACAGTAGAAGGGATCTGAGTAAGAATTCACTACTTTGTCAGTAGCAGGTCTAGTATAATTTGGTAATCAGGTTAATCCGGGGTTTTGCTGAGTTGTACACTATGTGGGGTAAGGAGTATGTATTCCCACTGTGGGTAAAATAAGCTGGATAACGTAGACGGACAGGACGACTGACACTGATCCAACCAGCAGACATTCAGAGAAGACATGTGCCTGCAAAAACACGGTAATCTATCAGAGTTGCTTGAATATTTATTAGGTGGCAGAGCTCGGAATGAATATTCATAAGGGGAACACCACTGCTTGCGAGGAAACATTTACAAGAAGGAAAAAGATGTATTGTGCCAATCAGAGCGCCCGCACATAGACACGCCATCTGGAGAAGTGGGTGCGCTGACATTCCCCGTTCTCACCAAACCCAGAAACATGAAATGGCTCCAGGCCTGTATGAAGCAGAAGCTGTAAATAAAAGCAGATGACCTGACGAGAGGAGCTCATTCTTCCAGAAAGGCCTTCAAATCAAATGGCATATCAGCTGAGAGATGATGCTTTGTGGAACTGGGAACACTGGGAACACTGGGAACACTGGGAACACTGGGAACACTGGGCCTCATTCACCAACCATTCTTAAGGAGAAATATCGTCTTAAAACCCACAAAGTTTTCACCAATGTTTTCTTATTTGGGATCAGTTCTCAGGTAAAACCAGAATCTACGCTAAATGAAAAATGTATATATATAGCATCTCCTGCATTTCTTATTATTATAGTTATTTTATATCTACTACTGACGCTATTACATTTGGGGTTCACTTCCTGCACAAGTACCTCCAGTTCAGAACAATTGAAGATTTGTTTTCTACATTTGGAGTCCACTGCACACAGAAAGCCATCTCAGGCCCTTCTATGTGGATTGGCAGGCGGCTTCCTGCTAATTAGGATCAACTAGCACAGGCTTTCATCAGTACAGGAACACCGGTGCGCACAACTCTGAGGTTTAAGAACAGGTCATTACTTGTCTTAGGACCTTTCTCAAGAACAGATTTAAGAAAACACTTAGGAAGAAATTGGTGAATGAGGCCCACTGCAGTCAGCGCTGACCTTAACCCTGACATGTGATGGACAACGGGATTAAACTTTGACTGTGGCACTGCTACGGATTAAAACCTCATCTGCTTACAGTTTCCTGGAATTTGCTGTCGAGCAATGCTTAGAAAGCTACCTGAGACTCTGACACTACGGAGGAGACAGTTTTAAGTAACCTTATCTACATTATCACATTACCATACACAGCGCAGGACCTCATGTGTCAGAGCTGTGTGGTGGCAGCTTAATTCATTTAGGTCACATGTGCTATTTGACTGGATTTAAGACAACGGGTTGGTCTACGCAAGCTGTTAAAGGCTCTGATTTGACTTTGATCATCTACGTCTTTCATTGGTTGCAAAAACTGTCTTGTTCTTGATTGTCTTGTGTTATAATTTACCGGATGAATCGGTAATATTTAACTTAGACTAACCAGGTCCTAATTCCAGTTCACACTAAGTAGCTATCGACAATTTCCCCCAGAGGTATATTATTCTTACCTGTGACATTTAGTCCATCTGAGCGCTGACACCAGACTTGGCGAGATGAACCCCTCCATGGTGCCGTCCTCCACTTGTAATCAAAACACTGACCCTCTGCAGGAAGAGCACGGTCAAGGTTTTATACAATGTAGCTTATACTGTTGATATAAAACTGGATTGCTATAATGTGCCTCTGTGAATCACTTTCGTGACAAACTGACCTGTACACGGCCGAGCCTCCAGCTCCTGCTCTGGACACTGCAGCAGGTTCTCGGGATCCTGGGCCACCACGGCTCTGGATCGGACCTGGACTGAGCCGAAACCCAGGTCATCCCCACCTACGCAGCTCAGCTGGCACGGACTCCAAACAGTCCAGTCTGTCAGGTAGCATTCTCCTACGGAGCATACAGAGAGTTCAGAGACCGAAACTCAAAATCACTGAGCTGCATTTAAAGGAACATAACATAGAAATAAGCGTGAAAACACCCATGACAATTCTTTTTTAAGAGCTGACAATTACATACATCTAAAAATTGTCAAACCAAAAAGTGCAGGTGTTGAGTTTCAGTCAGTAGCTTAACAGCGACAAAATAAATAATCAAAGTAGAGACATGACACGACTGTTGTTGTACGGATAGAATTAGTGCTGTGGAGATGTACATAATACATGATTTTATATTTAGACAACAGCTAAAGATGACGGAAATGTTGAGTTTGCGTTAATTACAAATTAAAACAGGAGCAGATCAGAAAATAGGGTGACTAAAATATAAAATATGCTTATAAAACAGGGGAATTAGAAAAAAAGGCCTCAAAATAACGGTCTGATTTCCCCACCCCGATGAAAGATGCAAGAAATTATGCCAATTTTCAGCATTTGAGCTGGAAAGCCTTCAATCAGCACTTCAGCCAATCAGGGTCAAGTACTATGAGGAGTAGATTGATTGGCAACTTCAGCACAAACTGTATTTTTACCCTGAGCCATGCAATATGTGAAAACTGAGGCAGGAAACTGCACAAACTCATCCGATCTTTCTAATAAATAGATGATATGATATGTTTCCTTCAGGTACAGGTAGATCCTTTCACGACTCTGTCACTGGACGCTTGTGTGGTTGGATAAAGGTCAAAAGGAAAATCTAAATTAAAACATCTCCTCTGAGATATTTTCCCACCAAAAACCCTCTTCCAGTTTTTCACTGCGAAAGTCATTAAGAATTCTCTCACTTCTTTTAAAGTAATTTTCCATCAGAGTGAATGGTTTTCTTTCCTAAGTCAGGATGGACACATGCGGATCCTCTGACCTTGTGGTCTCCACGGAGCCACTTAAGTTGATTATGGGCTGATTACACCCACACACACAGTCCGAGCTGGAGAACACAAGCTTCAACAAACACTTTACACACTGCAGCTAGTTTTCTATTTTTAGCAAATGAAGGGTTTTCACTGACTCATAATAAACCCTGACGGCCACATAAATCCGTTTTCAGCCTTCTGCATTGCCCCCCCACACACACACACCTGTTAACATCAGCGTTGCATTGTGTAGCACACTCCGGAGCTCTTGAAGCTCTTACAATCAAACACACTCAATAGAAAGTGCTTTAACTGTCGGGGCTTTGTTGGTATTGTGAAAACATGGACATACTGGAGGTCAACATACTGAGTACTAGTTTATTTGTATGTTGTAGAACTATGTTGAATGTGTAACCAGCAGACAACATAAGCCTGATTTAGATTAGATACTGTATCTGTCAATTAGATTTTAACCCTGAATTAGTCGGCCCCATCGTTTTAGTCATTTCTGTCAGATGTGCCATGTGCTGTCCTCACACAGGAGCACCTTCAGCAACAGACTTACACCACCAGGATGCACCACAGAACGCCACAGGAAGTCCTTTCTCCCCGTGGCGATAAGACTTTACAACACATCCTTCGCCAGTCGTGAGATGAACAGAGGAGACGCAGTGACCTGAGGTCCTCTCTCTCTCTCTTTCTCCTCTCTTCATCTTCTTCATTCTTTATATTTAGGTTCATATGTAGCTTACTTCCCTCTTCATACTTAGTTTGGTTTGGTAATTTAAATTTTTTATGTTGTTATTTTGCCAAGTACTGCACCTTACCGCATCTCATCTTATTTTTACATTTTTCTCTCTATATATATATTTGTATAAAACATTTTGCACTTTTTGTAAATTTTAGAATGATATACTCTCTCCTGCTGTGTATTGCAACTGTTGCACAACAATTTCAATCTTATCTTATCTTAGATAGGTTGTTGTTTGAGGAGGGGCAGTTTGAGAAGGGTCACGACGCCTGATCCATCGGCTGAACAATCCACAGTTGTCGGACGACCAAAGTCAAAAGTCGTATGAATCGAAATTGTCCTTTAAACTAAGCAGGGCTGGTTTTGTTGTTTGGTGTGAGGATTGTTGCAGGGGTCACTACTCTCCGTGTTGGAGTGTGTATTGTCTTCTTACCCGGACAGGGTACCGTGCAGGGCTCCTGCAGAACGATGTGTGAATCTCCGTTCACTGTGGGCTCCAGATCTCCACACAGCTCTTCATCCACCAGGCTGCTGTCCTGCTGACCTGAACCGTCCGACACAAAGCACGACACGTTCCTGAAGCGCAGGCCTTCTCCACACCTCGCCCCCTGGTGCAACAGAAAACAAGCACACCTTTATATGTACGGTATATTTAACTGGTGCAGAGAATGTGCTCATGAAGAACTAGCTAGCTGTTTACACTAAATCCCACTGGGACTTCACAGGATTTAAAGCGTCTTTTCTTAGCTCTTTGGAATTGATTTGTAGGTTAAAAAAACAGCAACTATTGGCTGACGATGAGCTGCTGTTCATTGTGAAAAATCAAACAGCTGAAATGTGTTTTCTCAAAGGTCCAGCTACGTGTCAAAGTAATAAGATGCTTCAGGCAAAGACAAATGAACAATGTTGAAGGTGGAGTGGGAAACAGGGAGAATAAGAGGGAAAACAAGAAAGAGAACTAGGACAGAAAATAAATACATGGTTGTGTCAATAAAATAATGAGGTGAGAGAAAACACAAAGAGGGTGGGGGATGTGGCCAACCATTGGCATTTCTCATATTTGCTGACTTAGGTTTTTATACCTGAAGGTGATGAGTATTTTCTATCAATATTTCTTGATAACTTATGAGAGCAGTATGATTTAAAGGTCTGTATAGTCGCATAAAAACTCCACACAGAGTGGCTTTAAATGTTTCTTCACCAATTCCTAAATACTGACGTGACAGACTGACAGACAGTAGGATGGAGGCTGACTGACCTCAGACTTGCAGTCCGACCAGGCGTCGTATCTCCAGCTGTAGCAGGGCTTCACCAGGCAGGGCTTCCACTGCTCCATCTGTGAAGGACAGGGCCTCCCGTCGCCCTGGGGAGCCTGAATCACTGTCCGCCTCCTCCACAGCTTGCCTGCAGAACAGAAGATAAAAAGAAGAGAAAATGAATTATTTATTCATGGGGACGTTGACTGAGATGAGGAAGACGGTCGGGTCAGAGCTGCAGGAAGAGTGTGGATGTGTCAAGTGATTTGGAATACTAGATTGTCCGTCAAGGTGACCTCTGGGCCTTTCACCACTGCAGCTACTGCAGATTCTCAAATCAAAGCTGATATTCAAATGATGGCCAGTATGAATTATTAAGGGCCAGACAAGGCAATATAAAAATGTACATGAATTGATGTGTTACGCTGAGCTAACATATGGTAACAATCAGGGAACTTTAAAAATGTAGTCTAATCGATTACTACTGTAATTTCATGAAGTCAGTAAACTAATCCAACTATCACAATATTGAAGTAACTTGAATACGTTCCGCTACATTTGTATTACCTCAATACCAAATATGCAAATAAAGACACATGCACTGCAACCCTGAAATTACCCGGAGGAGCTCTATGTGAGAACACGAACGTCATCATTCGGACCGTAAATGATACGGATTTCACCCTCAACGCTCACTAGTACTAAGTCTGTGTGTTAATAGAGCTCATTGTCCGGAGGAGTCACAATAAGGACAAATTCAAAGACTGAATATGACGAAATTCCGAGACATGACGTGACCACAGTGTCTACCCAGTCGCGTCAGACTCGGACAATCTGCTCTCGTGTGCTACATGTGTGAAAGGGAGAATCCGGACAATGTGCGGACCTGATTCCCCGACATTATCCAGAGTCCATCTGAGAAAACAGTTTAAGCTGTCGTGGTCAACTTTCATCATGTCAAGGACGTCTGAACATTTACATTCGCTGCAAACAAAGAAAATGTGTAGTGTTGTCAGAATATTGACTTCCACTGATGATTTTACATCATTTCTACATTTGGGAGAATTTCTCACGTAACTCTCAAGCAACCTTTTTTTCCAAGGAATAAAGTCTAAATTCCCTTTTCATTTTCTCCTGGTGGAGGGTAATAATTCCACACTTCTCTTTTAGTTTACCTAATTAATGCTGCAATTTTGGGACTTCATCATATTCCCTGTAGCCATTTTTGAATATCCAGATTCCTTTGTTGTGTATAAATTAAACAACGGACTGTCTTAGGCTGGTGGATATGAGTGGGGAGGATGGTAGGAGTGCCCTTTAACTAAATTCACTCTACATTTTAACAAAGTGCCCCAGGGGAGGGATGTGAGAAAACTCCCAATTAGCTGCCGTCTCAAAGGGATGCATGTGGTTTTTGTCCAATGTGCCATCTAAATCAAATACTATATTCAGCAATAATACTTCATGTGACAGAAAATAAGTAGGTCTTCAAATTCATAGAACTTTGTACATTTTAAAGTACATTTTGTAAAGCATTTCGTCATTAATACTGATACAAAACATGTCATTTTATTGTATTCTTTTGAATTGAGATAATTAATGTAAAGTTGTTTGATCAGCTTCAAAAAGGTCATTCTCAGAGATAATAATAACTCCCACTCTTCAAAAACATGCACAATTCATTGATATGATCTCCACTGTTGTTTTGCCAAGTCCTGTAACACTCCACTGAAACAGTATGAACAGTATCAGGATGCGTCCCTGGGGATCACCAGCAGTGGGTCTCACCAGCTGCTGGTTTAACGCCCAACAAACCAACCAATGAACAAAGGGAGCTCAATGGGCCTTGTGCAAGAACCCCTCGTACGGACAGGTTTGACTTAAAGCGCACGTACGAGTGACTTAAATCGAGCTTGTTGCCTTCACTAAATGTATTGTAGTCCTGTACAGTCAGTCTACCTTCTCCAAAGGGGGAAAAACACTTAACCCCTTGAAGAAATAGTTAAAACATCAGGGAAATACACTTATTCACCTTTTTGCCGAAAGGTAGAAAAGCAAATTGATATGAAACTCTTCAGCTGGAGCGAGGATGCATACAGCTTGCCTGGCTGTTAAGTTCAATAAAACCAACATATTTAAAGCTCAGTAATAAACACATTATATCTAGTTCTACACAAACGGAAAAGTGAATAAAACCGTTTTGTTCAGGGGCGACGCCTTCCTGTAGTCCTGAGGTTGCAGTTTTATCTTTCTTTCGCAGCATTGCATGATTTTTTTTTTTTACCCCTAAGGGACGGAAGAACTGTACAACAAACTGAAAACCAACATCTGACATATGTCAAAAACCATATAAAGTTATGGCGAATGTGTTGCCTAACAATTTCCCACTTACACATCCTACACAAATCTCAAGTGAATCTGGAACCCAGATTTCTAACCACAGTTCAGCTCTCCAGTGTCTGTGCTGCTCTGTTTACTGGTTGCTTTGCGTCTTATGAAACCAGAAACCACGATTTTCATGCATCAACGGCCTCCCTGGGGGCAGCCATGGCAGTGTTTGGGGTTGAGCGGTGGGTGGCAGTGAGGGCTGCTGGGTAAAAGAAGGACTGTGCCAGCTGTCACTATCAGTGTTTGGCTGCAGAACACACAATGCCGTGATTATCTATGCACACAGGTTGTACACATTCATGGAAATAGCTGCCTGATTGATAACAGCAACCTGCTGCTTCCAGGGATGATTATTTGCTTGAAATCACACATCCAGCTCATTGCTATTCCTGGCTCGGTAACAGAAATGAACTCTTCCAGGAAAGAATGTCCACGCAGCCAGCCCGGAGATACAAAGCAGCACAGGAAGGAAAGGGAGAAGGCCCTCTATTCAGTGGGCCTACCTGCTGTTCCTCCATACGAGGGAAAAAATCCTTCTCGCCTGGGGACAGATTAAGGTTACCTCGGTACCTAAAGCCTGTATTGGTTTCATATCTACTGTTTGTTCTCGTAGCTTGTGGCTGATGCTCTTCTCAAGGACTCGTAGAGAGCAGAGTGCTCCCTGAGCCCCTGAGCACACACTCGTAATGGACCACCAATCAATGGCCTGATCCTATGGAATTACATGCGAAGACATTATTATCCCTCACTCAGTTGGTTGAGGGCTATAACACCATTGTTTCTCACGTCATAAAGCGTTTCTGGTTTCCACCATTACCGTAGGAGAGAGGATCACTGCCGACCTGCAGCAGCGATCGTGTCTCACAGCGGTGGAAGCACTAAGCTAGCAAAGCTGTGTGAAGAGGCTGCCATGTTGGAATCTCATTGAAATGTAATCAAATAAGATGGCTACATTAAGCCACGTTAGGAACGACTTGCCTTACCCCCATGTTAAACAGTTTACTGCGGTGTATAAAACCTTATTGCTTCCTGGGTTTTTATGGATACAGCTAATGCTAGGAAGCTAAAAAAGGCCAATGAAACCAGACATTTAAGAGGTCTCGTCATCATCAGTCGAATGAGAAGGATAAACATGTTGAGAGGAGAAGTAAGTCGTTTCTAGAGCAAACATTTGATTTTTAAGCCAACATGGAAAAAAAAGTCATTTTGAAAATCTACTATTCTACATTAAACTACATCTACAGAGAGGTCATGTGAGAGGGTTAAACGCAGTGTAGCAGCAACTTGATCCTTCTCATGTCCTGATTACTGCTACAGTGCTACTGCAGCATGGGAACATCTTAAGGGGAGATTCCACTGATTTTACATATAAAGATTGAATACTTTATCAGGCAGGAACTTTATCTACCTAAACTGGGCTCAGAATGTCAGGATATCTCAGCCGCTGCTTCACTCTTGACTGTGGGAACCGATATTTACTATCGTTTTCAACTGCATCTCACAACAAAATAGTTTTTGTAGATGTCATGGGGTTACACTCGTCATACTGCCGTACTGTTGTCATACTGCTGAACAGTAGTTGACAACAACACTTTGGATGAAATCAAACAACTTTCCTCAGCAGAAAGAAGTCATTGAGTTTGGTCCATATTTCTGATACTTTAATGACTTTAAATCTCTTCGTTAAGGAAATGCAAAACCTGATTGTTGGAGTTTAATGATTTCTTTAATGATTTTCACTGCATTATAAACCAGCACTAGAAAAGAAAACTAGACGCTTCCACCAGCCAGTCAACCCGTTTACATGTTTGTCCAAAGTGTCATCACTTGTAACATTTGTGTGAAATTCTTATAATTAGCGTATTAATTCTTAAGTTATGGCCCTTGACCTTTGACCATCGAAATGTAATCAGTTCTTCCTGGAGTCCAAGTGGACGTAGGTGCCAACAAGTTTAAAGACATAGCCTCAAGGATTCCTGAGACATCGTGCTCATCTGTCATGAATCAGATCGTTCTGAACCACAATATGTCGACGATATGGCAGTTATGATCTGGATGGATCCGCTGATTCAGGTTTCTCACATTTCACAAGAGTTGGACACAAATTGAAAGGATGCAGTAGTTAGTTCTGGGCCATGAGCAGACACACGTACCTGCCAGCCCACAGGAGTGGGTGCACTCAGACCACAGAGACCAGTCGGACAGCTGGCAGTTGACGGGACATTCCACGACACAGGAAGCATTCATCTGCCACTTCCTCTCCAGGCCCAGCTGCAGAGAAAAAACAGGGTTTTATTAACTCTGTCAACAGCAAACAAACTGCGACATCAACAGGAAGCACGCCCACCTCTTTACAGAACTTGAGGTCTACAGATTTGCCGTCGCTTCGCACACAGTCCAGCATGCGGGTTTTGATGCCTTTTCCGCACACGGCTCTCTCACTGAGCTGACATGTGCTCCAATCTGCAGAGAGACGCTTCCTCAGTCATACAGCCTCATGTAGCACCAACATGTAAATACAGTGAATCCAGCCCCAGAGCGAGACCTTGTGTTGGACCGTCTCTGATGGCTGCAAGTCATCTCACCAGTGATGTTGTAGGAGTAGTGGAAGCAGTTGCTGTTGAGTTTGCAGAGCTCTGTCTCTTCAGTCGGGGGACAGTCCTTCTGCTCTCCAGGCTGCCGGAGCGGGGAAGCACTCCTCTCTCGAGAACTGTTCCCACTGCAGGGCTGAGGGACAGAGCAAGGATCGGGACTTATTCAGCCTTGCAGACACGTGACGAGCAATTAGCCTTCCTCTCCAGTAAAACCCCTAAACATGTCCCTCACTATATTACTATATTTAAAGATGTTTCCTGCTGTGTGCCAACAGCACGAGTAATGAATGCACACTGACCACGAAACACATCAAAACCCCCATCAAAATCTGATTATAATCAAGTCTCTTTAAACGAATGGAGCGTCATCTTAAGACACAGAAGTCATAACTGATAATCAATTATTATTCGTATGATAAGTGAGTGCACTGTGCTGAAGACTCTGGAGTATAGCTCCATGTGATATTGTTAAATATGGATAAAGATGACAGCCTTGCAGTGGTTCTGTTCCTGCTCTACTGTCTACTGAAGGCTTACAAATAAAGAAAAGTTTGTTTGTATTAGTCTTTTTCCTGAAGATAGATCAACTAGAGGCAAACTTACTCAAAAAATACTTGTGACGGTGTCAGTTCGAAGACTGTTTAGCTCATATGTGAACACAGAGAAGGTAATAAGTCATTATTACCAGTGGACATGGGCTCCAGGCTCCCCAGTCTGATAACACACAGTCTTCCGGGCAGGGCAGCCGGCTGTTGCGGGCCCCCATAGGCATCTCCTCCGGGTCACACAGGTAGTCCTCCACCTGCTCCGAGGGCCCGTCTATGGTGTTCAGCATACACCTGTACACAGAGGGGAAGGTTAGTCTAAACACACTCCTATAACATAACCTGCCATCCTGGGAGATTTATACACAGACAGTTTGTATCAAATACTCTGTTAAAACAAAATATCTCAATTCTCGCTTTTTTTGCTTTCTCCAAATTAGCCACATTTTAAACCCATGCCAAAGATGTGTCCATTCTTTGAGCTCTGCAGCTTCCTGCAGTCTCCAAACACCTGAATAAACACCCTGCTGCTTCTACGTGAAGCGTTACAAAGGCAATCCTACGATGTGACTCCCAACATGTCTGAATGTCTTCTGATGAACTGCAGCCTTAACGGCAACAAAGGTGATGAGTCAATCATCATCCCTGATGCACAAAGAAGATAATATCAGCTGAATAAACTAGAGGAACACACTGATCCCATCTCCAGACACATCAGAGGGAATTTTCAAGTGAAGCGCTACTTTGAAAAATTGACGACATAAAATCTAAATTTCTTGCCTGAAAGAATCTCAAAACTAACTCCATCATCTTTGTGCATCCTGTCAGTTGACCCTCGATAACACATTAACACATGGGGGCCGAGAACACATTTTGGTGCTTACTTGGCTAAATGCAGACTTTGAATTGGGACTGGAGCCATGAATACATTTCACAGGGACAGAAAGAACGCAGGTGTCATCTTACCTGACCTTCCTGGTCTGGACACCTTCGCCACAGTTATCCTTCACGTCCACATTGCTGACCTTCCACACACTCCAGGGCTCTGCCACCCACACATACTGCCCACAGTCACTGAGGCACGGCACCACCTCGTACACCTGAAACACCGTCACCTGCGAGTTAATGAACTGCTGTCGTGTCCCTCAACTCTGGCGCTGATGTGCAGCTACCAGAACGAATATTTTTTGAGATTGACAATCAATCATTAGATTAAAACACAATTATTCATTCGATTTATAACAGTTTGACAGCAGCAGTGTACTGACCTGAGCCTGTGGATGGAGTCCATCCATCATAGAGGAGAAAGGAATAAGAGAGAAGAAGTCAATCAGATGATTGTTCTCAGGAATATACATTTAAAGTAACAGACTCATGAAAGACGAGCACTGAGTCGTAGTCTTCAGTGAAACATTTCCCCTCTCACCTGGTTGACATGGTCCAGTTTCGGACATGGTCTTCCTCCGTTGTAAGGCTTTTCTCTGAGCCACTTGGAGCGGACTTTAACCCCGCTGCCGCAGGACTTGCTGCAGCGCGACCAGTTGGACCACTCGCTCAGTTTGCAGTCGGACGGACAGGGGATGATGCACGCCTCCTCGATGTACCCTGCAAACCAGCCACACATCTCCAAGCATTGAACAACTGAGAACAGAACTTCAGGCGAGACCACCAGCCATGATGTAGAAGCACTCGCTTTCACTCCCTGATGATACAGGGATTTATTGTCATTGTACAACACTGGGTTGTGCAGGAAAATGCAGCTATGATCTAATTTTGCTACATAAGAAAAACAAAAGAAAGGCCAGTCTGTAATATTTGCAGTCTCCTGCAGGAGAGCGTGGCCTTCTTACGCTCCCGTAATAAAAGATGACTCCACATTCACCCGTGCAGAGCTTTCACTGACTCCTGCCTTACACAAACCGAGCGTCACCGATCACATCCATCAGCAGAAAGGTGCAAATGCTGTTTCTCCCACAATGCTCTCTGGCACAAGAGAACCAATCAAAGAGTCCAAGAGGAAGCAGCAGCGACTCTGAGTCCAGAATCTCTGCCCAGTTCCAGGCTGTTAGCGCCGAGCTGTCCCGCACGGGGAGGAAGGCTCCGGCTGAGAACAGGCCGGGAGTGTCAATGAGCAAACACAGACGCGCTCATCCCCCGAGTGCTTTGATGTGTTCGCCAACTCCCAGAATACGACAGCACTGTGAATCTTAATTCCCTTTCCTCCCTCTGTTGGAATGCATTGAAAGTCGGTCATTGAGTTTACACTAGAATAAAAAGAGGCTCTGATGACGCGGCGCTGGCTCCAATGTTGTCGCTGTAGGAGGAGGAAGCAACTGTTTTACCTCTTTCAGTGAGGTTTTTTGTGAACCTTTGACCTTTGACCCTGACAATCAGTGTGTCCCTGAGTGCAGGTGGATCGAATGTAGAGTGTGTACTTCCCTTCAGACATCACGTAGTAGCATATTTAGCTGTATGTGTCAACGTTTAAACAGAAGTTACATCCAACACCAGGCAACACGTTCTGATCCGTCATCTCTGAGATCAAAGTAATTTAAAGCTGAAGAAGTCTGATTCAACCAATTTATCGTAGACGTACTTTTGCTTAGCAGCAGCCACTTTGACCACATGTGACGATTATTATCTCTGGTTTGCCAACGTTATCCAGCTGAAGGTCATACGGGTCATTCTGGTCAGCGAAGCTCCTGAGCGTGTTGCAGGGTGTAAATAATGTCCGGCAGTTTACGTTTAACCCGGACAAGTTGTACATGAAGGTCATTTAGAAAGAGAGATAATATGGATTCATTCTCTGACACACTTCATGTGGGGAAGTAAAACGCTGTAACTGTAAACATTTTCATCACAAACCTTTAAGGCAGAGTTTTGTGACTGAAGTGTGATCAGCGCTGGTGTTTCTATGAATGGAGCGGGGTTTGGGTTGATGTTCTGAGACTCACCGTGGCTGTTGCAGCGAGACGTCTCCACGATGCGGTTGTCCTGGTCGTAGCACACCATGGCCTGGAAACGATATCCTTGCCCACACTCCTTGATGTCCCCTTGGACCTTCATGCCCAGCTGACCCTCCACGCGGCCGCCCTCCGGCAGCACGCAGTCCGACCAGTTGCCCACAGGCTGCGCGTTGTATTTGTTGCACGGGCAGTACTGCGTCTCACTCAGCGGATACATTTGATTGTTCTTACACTGGTCCCGCTTTTTGCTCTTCCCTGTAAAAATAACAACACAAATATTAAGTCTTAACGACTTCAGATTTCCACGTATGGAAGGTTATAAAAACAGGAGTAAGCACTGTCTAATGTCCTGTTACTGAACGCTGCTGATTTCATTGTTTTAGCACCGCCTTGTAAAAGAGATTCAACAGGAAATAGTCCTGGATAAATAAAGGTTGCTGTCATTAGAAGCCTGGACTGAGTTTAGATAGAACAGCTTGTTTGGAGCCATCTCAACTTAATAATATATATACAATGTTCACATCCACTGATGAAATCTGGAAGTCAGTTTGAACTTTAAGTGTGTCACTCACCGATGAGCAGCCTCTTGCGGGTCCTGACGCCCACGCAGTCGGCTGTGCAGGAGGAGAACTTGGACCAGCTGCTGAGTTGACAGTCTTCCTGACAGGGCAGCTGGCAGGGGTGTGTGAGAGGCGGCATGGAGCTGGCAAACTTAAGACAAACCTCGACGTCCGCCTGCCCACCATCCTGCTTACGGCATGAAACGGCTACAGAGGGAGAGAAGCAAGAGCAGTTCGATGAGGGTTTCAGTGCTCCATGTGTCCCATGCAGCTCCTGCAGCCTCAGGCAGCCGACAGAGCCGAGCAGAACCCCAACACTCTGAACACGCGGATTCCTGAATAAAACATAGTTCATACACTTTGCATACATTCAGTATGTAGAGCGCAGTGTGCAGAGGGACCATCAGCACCGTCTCTCATCTTGAGCTCTTCTTACTTTAAAAAAACATTTCACCCTGCACTCATTCTAAAAAATCAAAATATGCAATAACATTTTCATTTTCCCTTCTTCGCCGATTATGTTGTTGCTGATGACACACAAGTCGCTCAGAGCTATGTACCTTTTTTAAAAAATCTTTTTACTTTGCTCATTGGGTTTTGCATGAACATACAATTGCATCATCAGACCATTTATATGAAGACATCGTAATAAGTCACAACTTACATATTGCAAAACACCAAAACAGTTTACATTAAGACAAAACTAAAGTAACGTAACCATTAACAGCTAAATAAACTAAAAGAACTGTCTACCATTTTACTTTGAATAAGACTCTTACAAATACTTGTGTATACGTTCTAAAATCTTTAAAAACGATCTAAAATATCTAATAACTTCCTGTTGTACCCCCCCCCCCTACTAGAGTGGAAGTTAAAAAGTAGCACATAATGGAAATACTCAAGTTCATATAATTTGTAATTAAATAATGTACTTTCATTCCACCACTGCAGTTCAGCCAAACCAAATCTGTGAATGTGTGTGTGTTCATCCAACACACGTGTGTGTGCTCGTCCAACAGATGTGTGTGTGCTCGTCCAACAGACATGCATCAACACACACGTCACTGCAGGCACGCTGCTCTCTGTCGGTTTAAATGACCAGTGGGAATGTACTGAGCAATCCAGGAAATAGAGTCAAACTGTCTCATAGTCTCTTAAACACACGCAGGCACGCACACACACACACGCACACACACGCACACACACACATTCATGGGAAATACTAGAAGTAAAGACTGTAAAATGGCTTTTCCCTTCCACACGTTGTATTGAGTGGCTGAAGAGTAAGAGGCTGCTATTGAATTGAGTCTCTCCGGCTCAGAGTATACTATTACAGGTAATGGTACATAATGACAAGAGACTCCCAAGATGGAGGAGCAGGATGCTCATCATTAGAATCAGATAATGGCCTCTATCTGTGAGACCTTAATAGGAGTCGGAGTGTGTGCACTGATAACAAGTCCACTGTCTGCGACACGCGGCACGTCGCCTTAAAGCAGGAGTCTTCAACGTTCTTCAGGCCAAGGACCCTAAACTGATGGAGAGATGGAGCAGGGACCCTCTACTATATATATTGTATAAAATTGTGTTTTATATTAAACTGGGCCTAGTGCCATGTATAAACATAGCTCCCCTGTTATTGTGTATTCAATTCTAAGCTATTCAATTAATACACAGGTTCATATATTCATGTAAATTTGTGGGAAAAAAATTGGTTGGAAAAAAATATAAAAATATTTAAAAATATAAAGAATTGTCTAATCAACCAAAAATTTCGCAACCCCTACAGTACCTCTGCAGACCCCCTAGGTCGCGGACCCCCTAGGTCGCGGACCCCCTAGGTCGCGGACCCCCTGTTGAAGACCTCTGCCTTAATGAAACAGTGCATGATTTGTTCTGAGCTTCTCCGATGTTTACAGCTAAATTAAAGTTGAATGTTTGATGCCAACTCATCTATTCCAGGCTCCTGCAGAGGTAGCATGTCGATGTGGCCAGAGGTCCCAGATCCACCAGAACCACATGTCAAGGTGTTTTGGGTTAAAACGTAAGAGTTGAGTTCCTGTGTCTGTCCTCACCTCGAACCTGCAGGCCCGGCCCGCACGTCTCCTGAGCTCCAACACTGTCCTGACGCACTGACCATGGAACCAGCTGGCACCTCCGCCACTTGTGGGTTTTCCATCTAAAGAAGAAGAATCAGAGGTGAAGTGAAGTGTTAATCCTGGACCAGATGGAAAATAAGAACTTTACATGTCTTGGTAGCAAACCCTAGAAAACTGATCACAACATCCTGTACGAAAGCATTAGATTGAGCGACACACTCATAATCTCGCTATTCTTCGTGTAAAGCTAAAGTCCAGTCAGCTCCATGAGTGATGGATTATTATATGAATGTAGAGTGTGTACAGAGTTGGTATTTGCCATCCCTCCCCACAAGGTAACACCATGCTTAGCCCTGCAGGCGGGCGGGAGTGACAGTAACAAATCCCCCCCTACAGGAACATAGACTCAAGGCCTCCAGTTCATAATCCACAATCCAGGCCATAATTAAACAGGTGCAGGAGTGTGCCATGTGAATGTAGTGGAAGCTGCCTGAACTAACTCCCAGGCTGCCACAACACAAAAGGTCACGTGAAGCTCAACAGGGATCTTCCTGAAGGAACCGTGAATTTACTTGAGAAATATCGTGACAATCCACTAATTAGTTCAGATAAAAGTCCGTCTTCTGGAGACCATGTGGGGAGGAACGTGAAAATGCCTCACTGGTAGGATTTAGGAGACTACATTTCGCCGAGATGATCACCACACTGTGTCTAGAGTTCATGGGAAAAGGTCGGTACTAAATGTTCTGCATTTATAAAGCGCTTTTCCAATCACTCAAAGCGCTTTACAACACATCAGCATTCACCCATTCACACACATGCATACAGAGTCAGAGGCTACAAGGTGCCACATGCTCATCAGAGATAACCATTCCCACACTCTCACACACTCACTCACACACACTCACACACTCACACACTGTTGGCCATCGGGAGCAATTTGGGGTTCAGTATCTTGCTCAAGGACACTTTGACATGCTGACCGTAGAGGCCGGGGATTGAACCACCGACCCTCCGACTGGTGGACGACCTCCACCTCCTGAGCCACAGCCGCCTGGTACTGATGAAGGAATGATGGTTGGTTGCAGAGCCGTTACCTGTATCCTTGGCAGACGGATGGAGCGTCACACTCTCGCTCCTGGCTCAGCACGTCAGGACAGTCCTGTCCCCCGTTGGCTGGAAACTGGATGATAATACGTTTCCTGTTCTGCTTCTTCTTGGTGTTCCCACCTACGTGAAGACACAAGAAAACACGTATATAAGTCACTTTTAGTACTTAGTACTGAGTCTCAACCTGAGCCCCAGACCTGAGGAAGGGAGGACCTCTGAGAGCTCTTTGCTCTACACACTAAATGTGATAATGTAGAGTGAATGAAATTAAACCCAGTTGGTTTTTCACTTTTATGTAATTTATATTTGGCTCGCCCTCGGCTGAAATACAACACTCTTATAAAAGCCAGCTCTTATAAAAGTCCCGATGACTGAGGATTTACAAAACACCGTGCTTCTTCACATACACATATCGAAGGGCGAGGAATGCAGACGTGCTCCATTTTGTACATGCCAATCCTTTCAGCCGCAAAAAGAAAGACATTTTGAAACTGTATATAGATACAACACAATGGAGAAGATTAGGTCTGCAAATGCCTCAGGGGAAGCCCATACTGTACATAAAGCAGAGCTCAGGGGAATAACAGCCACACTTAACATATTAACGTATTTATTTGCTTGGCTAATAGGTTCCTGTTAAGCCGACAGTGTGAGGGTCTCCAGCAGCTGCTTCCTGAGGAGGCAGCCCATCCCTCATAAGAATGTTCTACCTCACAGTCCTCGACCCCACGAGGCTCACCACCTCCATCTACCAAGTTCTTTAATATTCCCTTTAGAAAATATAATACTTATTTCACATGTGGAGATCCAAACTGAAAGAGTTCTGTATTCTGTCTGCGTGTGCCTGATGACTCTATTATCTGTCTGCTGGTGCAGAAATAACGACGAGCATATTGGATTCGAGGAACACAAGTTCCCTCTGAGGTCACTGGGTGACGGCCTGCAGGGCCAACAAAGAGCCGCAGCTACCTGCTCGACATGTTGATGGGCAGGGGCTCCAGTCGCTGTACGGGGTGACCGTGCAGTCTCTCCTGCAAGGCAGTAAGCAGGGCCGGACGGTGTCGGGGCGCAGACTCTCTGGACACCTGAAAGCACATCAGCACGTGTTGAGACAAACACAAAGAGGAGTGTGTGTGTGTGTGTGTGTGTGTGTGTGTGTGTGTGTGTGTGTGTG
>CALSCE010010855.1:474109-485386 GCA_943593645.1 Bovichtus variegatus | reverse complement strand
TCTGTCTGTCTGTCTGTCTGTCCTCCTCTGTCTCTCCCCCCCTCTCTCTCTCACCCCCCCTTTGTCTCTCTCTCTCCCTCCCCAGAGCCCTCATTAGCAGCTACTGTGTTATGGTTCAGGAATCCACCCATAATTGCCACACACACACACACACACACACACACACACACACACACACACACACACACACACACACACACACACACACACAGATCTAAAAGTGAACTAAGAAGATTGAATGAAATTACAATATTTAGGTCATAATTGATTCAGTAATGATATAATTCAGATCTTATGAAAACCATAAACATCTGTAGCTGCTTTCATTTACCGTCCACTTTCTAGTTATTAGTTATTATTTAGTTATGATTTAGTTGTTATTTAGTTATGATTTAGTTGTTATTTAGTTATGATTTAGTTGTTATTTAGTTGTTATTTAGTTGTTATTTAGTTATTATTTAGTTATTATTTATTTATTATTTAGTTATTATTTAGTTATTATTTATAAGAGTTGTGGCCTTTAGCATCTCTTTGCTTTCAAATTCGATAAAAGAAAAATCAATAGAAATAAAAGACAAAAAATATTTCCCACAATCTTTGTTGTTTTTTTATGACATATTATTCGAGACGCTCTTGAAGTTTGAGCTCCATTCATTAATTAGACCCAGTGAAACTTGATGTATAATAAAGTTTTTCTCACTTGATTTATTCTTCTGTAAATGACACACAATGATTATGAACACATGCTGCTTCCTGTCGCTGCTTTTATATCCTCTCTACATTATCGCACATCGCAATTCAAGTCAGGCCAAGTTTATTTCTGTGGCCCGGAGTTTGGTTCCTCCTGGCTCTGAAATGTATGTTTAAGGGACTTCAGTGGGACTTTTGCACATTTCCATTTTCACTAAAAAGTGAAATCACATCATGTGACGCCAACAGTCAGACGTCGTGTTCACAAATACTTTCTCTCACTAACTTTACTTTTATTTCTCTTGAGGGAAACTTTGCTGAAGTTTAACATCTCGACGTGTGAGACGAAGAGCGACATGTTTAAAGACTGCTGCTCCTTTAATGCTACACGAGGAAGCAGGTGTGTGTGTGTGTGTGTGTGTGTGTGTGTGTGTGTGTGTGTTCTCTCAGGCAGTGCCAGCACTGTTCTCCTGGTGCCTCACATTCTCTTCCAGCACAGTTTTGGCCAGTTGCCTATGCTGGAACCCAGGGGACAGAAACACACACACACACACACACACACACACACACACACACACACACACACACACACACACACACACACACACAGGGACACAATGCAATTGCTCAGAATAGCACACACAATAGAGGGATATCTCGCTACAACATATACAGCAATTACGGTGTTGGGCGTGCAGCCAGGCTATAGTGCTCACAGCGTCGCGGTTCAAAGAGAGGCCAAGAGAATCTGCAGCCAGCCGAACCCAGTGAACTGACCCAGAACACATTGAACACAACCTCCAAACAAAGCAGAAGCAGCTCCAGATATCTGGCAATTAGCCTGCGAGCCTCTTCATCAATGCCGGTCCATTGTTTGTGTCTGACAGTTAGATTTACCTAACGTGTAATTATAGACCTGTCACTTGCAATTATTTGTATCACTAAATGTGTTTCATGCTAAACTGCTGCTGAGGAAAGCTAAGTTCCACACATGATCAAAAGTGAGTCAGATTTTCACTCAAACTTACAAGTAGTTTCAGTCGACAGAATCACAATTAATGTTTTTGTCTAAAAGATAAAAGATATTGTGAAAAATCTCTTTGAATGTTGTCCAAACAACAGTCCAGAACTCAACGGGATTGAATATGCAATTAGATAAAATAGAGAAAAAGCTGCACAACCTGGAGAACACTGAGACTGACCCCCCCCCCTCCTAATTGCCATATTCACACACACACACACACACACACACACACCCCACAGAGGAAACTCATTCTGGACGTTTGTATTGACAAACTCCTTCCTTTGGTCACGACCCAAAACTCATGACCACAGTTGGATCGTAGATCAACTTGTAAATCGGAAGCTCCCACTTCCCCACAGCGGCAGGGTGCAATACCTGACCTCCCAGTTGCGCCGCACCAGTCAACCCCAGCGCTTTAACGTGATGTCCGATGTGCATGAACACATAAGGAAAAGATACACGATGAGTAATGTGTCAAGAGGCTCCTCACCATCACTGTTGACACACTGCACTTGTGGGATCTGGGTTCCAGGTCCACACTCCTTCTCATTATCAGGGACGCACTCCTCCAGCCTCGCCACCAGCCAGTCGTAGCAGCTGGGGTCTTCACAGGGTATCGCCTCCACCAGGTGGGGGCAGTTTCCCGTCCCGCCCGTCGGCTCATTGGTGATCCTCCTCTTCCTCAGTTTGAAGCCTGTCGGGAACAACAGGAACTTAATGACGTAAATGAACATAAACAAGTCCCACGCAAATCAGCCACATATCCCTCCAATGATCTGCACCCGAAAGCACATTAACTTCACTCCGTGGTGCTTTTGGTGATAACCGACAGTCCATTAAGCCAGAAGTTGACAGAGATCCCAAGAAGAACTCCACTTAATGTTTTTATTCTCCTCTAATTACACCAGCGTTTATCCAAAGTGACTAATACATGCAGGAATCCATTAATTCAGCTGCGGTTTGTTCTCATTTGTGTGTCGTTTCCTGCGCTCAAGGGCATGGGATTGCATGACCCTGGTCCTGGGAAGGGGGGGGGATGTTAACTCCAGCCAAGCCAAGGTCACACACCCCCTAATCCACACTCCTGCTGCAGCCCGATAAGGAGTCATGGAGTGCCTGCAGGACTCAGGTGGAGACATTGTGACCATTTTCTATTTAATTTCAGCCTCTATTTTCCTCTCAAAACCCTTTATTTAATCAGACAGGTCGGCAGAACATGTCCCACCATGTGTCTAGACCCTTTGATGGAGGTTTTTCGGGGGGAGGGTAATAAGGAAGATGAGGCTTGGGTTGCAGGGAATTCAATTTAATCTGATAAAAATCTTGCTATCTGCAGGGTATATTATGAACGGCACGGCTGCAAGATAGCGGAACAGCTGCGAGCCGGAAGACAGCGGTACAGGGAAACACTCGTATGTGTCGCGCAACGTTTCTCAGGAGAAGGTGACGGAAAGGGACAAAATAAAGGTTCAAATTCTAAAGACAATTTATACTAAATCAAGAACGGTTAATTTTTTTTTAGATCCACAATTTCAAAGAGTATTTTCATCATTAACAGGTTTATAGCTGTAAGAACAGAAATCATTGTTTCATCAACCAGAGCCTTGAAATGACCGATTTTGAAGGAAATTATTGTCATAACTACGAGAACAAATAGGCGCAAATGTGCAATTTTACAAAGCATGTATTTAAACAGCTTCCTGTGCGCCTACATATCTACCAACACCGTTTGTTTTTGTTGTTTTTTAAAGCAAGCTGATGTAGCTATAATGCGTGGAAGGGGTCTCCATAGGTCCGTCAGTCGGACCATTGTTATATAATAAAATGTTATTAAGCCTACATATTTGTTCTGCTTATCTCTACACTCTTGTTTTCTTCTTGTGCTGCTCTAATGTTAAAGTTCCCTCCTGGGATCAATACAGTTTGATCTTGTCTCATCTCGTCTTAGATTACATTTAGTGAGCTGTTACTAACCAGCATTCATTGAGCGAGCGAGCCAGAACACAAGAAGGGATTGTTGGCTGGTGGAAAGAGAAAGAAACGTGTCGAGTTGTTTCTCTGCAGAAAGAATCCAGCCTGAGCGCATCGCGTCACCTCCTTCTGAGCAGCTTCTTATCCAGGTACTAACTGGAGTCAGTCTCTCTCAAGAAGCATCAGTTATGGCAGCTTATGGGCAAAAATGTCAGCAAACAGTTGTCTATTTACACACCCAGCAGCAACATTAGCATTCATTTGGATCAGCACAATGTTCACCAACTAGATGCAAGCTTTGTCCACCTGCTGGTGCTGAGCTTGTGTTGTTCACTGGGTATTTCAGAGCTCTTCCACAGAAAACAGCTGTCTGCTACGGCAGGAGACACGGCAGATGAGAGCGGTGAGAATTAAGCTGTGAGCCGGAAAACCAAAACAACTATCTTCAGGCGCTAAAGGCAGACAGCAGAGCTGGGTGCTGACGCTCTGTTGGTTTGTCTCTACAAGCCACAGCTTTTTAAATCAAATGTCCTTTATTAATACAAAACATTTGAGCATATTATTATCAACCAATGTGAAGTTTGAGCAGATACAGCGTAGAACGATCAAGTGTATCTTTAGGGGTCATCAGGGGACACTTTCAATGTCACGATTACATTTAATATAATGTATTCATTACTTTAATAACCACTGCGTAATGCAAATCTGTCTTCCATGTGATATCTTACATGAAGTCAAAATCTTTTTCTTTTCTGGAATCTTGGAAGGACAATAAAAACAACTTTGTGTGACTAATAACACAATGTGTTGTGTGTACCTGCTTAGAGTTCAGCGCATCGTAAATCTCAATATTGCAATATTGGTGGAAGAAAATCCCAATTAGCCCCAACAGTTGGTTTGAAACCTAGAAATGTTTGCGTTCCTCAAAACTAGCGAACTAAAGTGTTGTAATCACAACCGAGTGTTTCCCACGTTCCATGTCAGGAGGATAAAAAGATGTGAGGAAGACATTTTTAGTCCATATCTTTCCGGATAATGAGAGCCAAGGTACACAGGCATTTGTGTGTGTGTGTGTATGTGTTCGTGTTCACTTTCCATTATGTATAACACACAACGGAGAGCTGAAGTAGAGCAGTGAGAAAACGAGCGAGTGGGAGCCGCTCTATCATTAAGATGCATGGAGGAGACTTTCTAGCTGTCCCTTTCATTTGAGGCGCTTCATTAAGGCAGAGTCAACATGCATTAGTTATGGCGGACGCTGCTGTTCCAGAGATAATTAAGGGCTGAAGCAGCGACCGCGTCAACCCCCCTGACGGACCAGCATATCCTGCTACAACAGGCGACAAATAGACAGAGGAGATAATGGCTCCCACTCCAATTTAGACTTTGGTACCAATACTAAGTTTGAGATTTAATGGTTATTACAAAGATGATAGAATAGCAGATACATCCAGAAAACACATCAAGCAGTATAGCAGAATACTGACAGTGTGAGATGTTTCACTAAGTTGCACATTGTGCCTGCATTTACAAATAAGGGGACTGTATATGAGCGATGAGCTCCCTTAAACGTGACGGAGGATTGGTTGCATTAGTGAAACACATCACATGCTACTGATGCTACGAGAAGAGGCAGCTCGGCTGTCACCACCTTAAACTTATGTTGGTGATCTGCATCGAGTAAAACATCGTGCAGCCCAACTTTTGACTTGAGTCTTCATGGGGTTTTGTTTTGTGTCATTGCCTTTTGAATGCAGCAGTTCCACATTTGGAAGCAGTTACCCACATAGTCTTTATGCTTTGTGTGTCTGCAGTGAGACAAACAGAGATGAAATTGAACATTCAACACAGAAAGTCTTTAGTCCCAAGGGCCCATCGTCGACAATGCAAACACAGTCGCAATGCAGTTTGAGATGGACTGGTGAAGCTGAGGTTGTGTTTATGCAACGTGCAATTTCAATATTCATCCATCTATTGGTATGAAATGGAGTCCAGTTTTGGGAAAGCAGGGAGTGAGTGTGAGGTCCCTATCGTACTCCATTATCCCCTTTTGAAACCGCAGCGTTCTAATTCTCGCAGCGACTTCTTACCTTTTTTGGCTGCCTGGTCCTGGCAGTTCTCAAACGTGCACGGTCCCCAGGCGCTCCACGAAGACACCTCACACTCCACAGGACAGCTGATGTGGCAGAGCTGGGTGGTGTTCGTGGGGATACCCAGACACAGATCACTGTTCATTGGTCGCATTGCTGTGGAGACACAGTAGGAAAGAAGTTGTGTAGTAAAAGTTGGGTTTTCACAACAGAAAAACTCGGGACATTGTTTAGAACACGTTCTTGTCATTGATAATGAGATGGTGGAAGATAAGTATGAGTTTCAAACTGATACACCAAGACCTCCCATTCAGTTTCAAAGCTGTACAGAAGACCATGCATGTGTACTATGCGGGACAACAGTAGGCTGCTTCCAGTCTTCAGAGTTCTGTGAAATATGTACAGAGACAGAACGACAAAGACAGAAAAAAAACATGTAAAAAAAGAAAAGAGAAGTTGGTTTCTAATACCCCCGCGTTCAGAATCCCAGATCCCCCGGAAACTAATCCTTTCAGCTAGAAATCAAAGCCAAAAACTGCAAACACTCAACTCTTTTTTCATAGCACCGCCCCCCCAAAACCCCAAATCTTCCAAAACCAGACAACTTTGAAACAACAAAGATTTTTTTCCTCCAGCTCAGCAGGACAGTCTTCAGACCTGATTCTCGGCGGACCTCGGCTCCACACAGCTGTAGGTGACTCTCTGCAAGGTCGTCCGGCTGATGAATCATTCTCGCTGTGCCACAACAGGACTGAGCCTCATTCACATGCAAATTGCCTCCACTTGGCCAAAGGTGCGTCCTTTAATAGTGTCGCTTCAGTATGCAGACATGTGGCATGCCCTTGAGTACTGGCGTAACACAGAAACGCTGGATGTGTCAAATGGTGCGACGTGATTAGGTGCTTTTACCTCTAGATAAATATCGGATCATTTTATTACTTTACATATTTGGATGTGTATCTTTGCTAAACAGTTGCTAAACACATGAATTAATGTGGAGAACAATAACTATTTGAATTGGCTGGCGTATGGGACTACTTTTACGTGATCAAGCCATCAAATGGCGCCCGGGTTCAATCCCCGTGGAACAGGAGTACATTGAGCCAAAGGAAGAGATTACATTATGTTACCATCAAAGCTCATTTTACATGCATATAAATCCAACCATTGTCACAAGAGCCAGCTGTAGACTATGGAAGTCCATTTAGAGGCATCACCATTATGAGTCTGAACAAAAACTGCCTTTTGTATTCGAACATTTTGCTACATTGGAACTAGTTGCTTGGTATCGAAATGGATTTGGAAGTAAAAGTAAAGAGTTTGTGGTAAGAAGGGCAATTAAAAGTCACAGGACTGCAAAAATAAAACTTTAAAAGCGTTCTGTCTGCAGAACGGTGGTGTCACATGTTCTCATATCGCTTTTCTGAAGCTTCAGAACAACATTATTATTTTTCTACTTTCTGCACCCTGCCCTCCATTTCATGAATCATTTCTGTCCAGCTGCGTATGAGGACTTTAATGTGACTGGCTGAGAAGACAGTGATTCATTACCTCTCTCTGAATATTACACTATATCCCACCCATGCATGTGATTTGGTACGCCTCCATTGAACCTGCATACCCAGCACTGTGCAATGGCCCTCGCTATTAGCTGTTTCAGACAGAACTGTCAAACTTTAAAGACCTTTAAGAGAGAAAATGTTATATTTAACAATACCAAATATGTGTTCTCTAAAGGCACGACATGTGTTGAAGGTCCTGCATCTTTAGGAAAACAGTTGAAATATTCCAGGAATTCACAGGATACCTGTGAACTAGAGGACTGGAAGCGCTGGTTTCAGCTAAATGCTAACGTCAGGACATTATAAGGCATTTATGCTGCGTTCCTATTGAAAGCTACCACTAAAAACCAACCAGAGCTGCTACGCTGGATACACCCTCTCTGAGATTCTCTGTCAGATTGAGGACATTTGATTTAACACAATTTCATTTTGGAATATGCACCATGTTATCCCAATACAAGTTGTAATAATGAAGACATTCAAACTGGACTTTCCTACAGAGCGCCTCTGCAAGACAGAGGGAAAAGACTAAGAAATGCATTGTTGATATCGTACTTTAGTGGTTAAACATTTGTGCATTGTCTGGCCTCCTGGGGCAGTTGCACACATTTTCTATAATCCTAACTTTGCTATTCAGCTTCAAACACAACGTACAGGTGAGGATTTACAGAATGCGATGTGGGTGTTTGGTCAGAAACTAAAATATTGGTCAAATAAAAATGTGACCTAACCACAGAACCAGACGTGGGGAATGTTTGTCCCAAGTTTCATTTAGTCAACGCTGATTATCATGAAGTCATTACTGCACGTTTAATATTCTGGGGACCATGAAAGTCCAACACTTCAGAGACAATCCATCTAATAGTTTCCACCAAATTTCATTGTGAACCGACCAACATACAAATCCACCCGAGAGACGCCCGTCATTTACGACATCATGTGCTGACAATATTGGCTGAAAATGTCAAATATCAAATTATCCGTCCTGGCTTTGAAAATGCCGTGTCATCCTCACGAGCTATAACTTAAACACATGATTAGCAAAGATGCTACTGCGCTAACAGGTGCTGAATCCGATCATAATGACATGTGTGTGTTGTGTCACTGCAGCACTCCCTGTTTCCTGCTTTTCCTCCTCGTGGTGCATTCAGAAGTTTTTGGAGGACAACAGCCTTTTTGTCTCGTCCCTCCTCGTCCGGTCTGAGCTGCTCTCCACAGCCATAACAAAGGCTGATTAATGGAAACCTCCACACAGGCTGACCTTGCTCAGGTATCTGTGAGCCAGATGGTCCGGTCTTCCCTGTGCTGCGCTTCCATACGCCAAATTAGGGAACCTGCGCTGCCACGTGCCACCTGCCATTAATAACCTGACTCCCGGTTCCAGCCGAGGATTCATGGCATCACAGTGGCACAGCTGTGATGCAGCATGGCACAGTTTGGGTCCACATTGATTGGAACCAAAACAGGAAATACTCAGTAACATTCAGAAGAAATTATTAATTCTTTATTCAATGGGAGCGCAGCAAAAGCCCCTTTTAATTCAGATACACTGTAAGGATATTTTGTATATTTATGTTTCTTTATAATAGCTTTCATAATGTTATTATTATATTTTCTCTTATTTTTCCATTTAAATTTCTCTCACTGTGTTTATGTTTGCACCTTTATACACCAAAGCAAATTCCTTGTTTGTGAAAACTTAAATATAAACCCACTTCGGATTCTGATTATCCTCAGAATAAAATAAAAAACTGGCTATGAAACATGTGCCGCCTGGAAAAGCTGCTTATAATAATCAAAAAACACTCAACTTGAGAAGTAGCATTGTTATAAAAAGTGAGGCTGTCAGCAGGAATTTTTGCTTGTGGGACAGATTTTCAGTTCTGAGTAAATGAAATCAGGGACCCGCCGTGATGGTGGCTCCCAGTAATCGGACTGGGAATGATGAGCTCACAGATATCACTGCCAGACTCTCCGTCCACAGTCACTCTGGGATTTGCTGATCATCCTTAAAGGTGAATGATAAGATTATATCATCTTAATTGGGCGGTAGAATCATCCCCTGCATGCTCCGACACAGGAACCAGGAAGTGATCCAGTTACTGTGGCGTTGATAAGAGAGTCGCATATAATTAAAGGTGCAGCTTCTCTTCACTGCAGAACTGCAAACTCACACAACTGCTCTCATCAAACACAAAGCTTTTTAACGCTTTTTAATGCTTTTTAATGCTTTTTAACGCTTTTTGCTTCTTTTTGCTTCTTTTTCTGACACATCTTGGGGCAATTTTAGAGAATTCCAATAAGTGTTGTTCATCAAAGATAAAAAGGTTTCTGAGGATTTGGATTTTCAGTAACTGACAGGCTGTGTAAACACAAATCCAGAAAATGGAGATTTCTAATATTTTTCTTGTTTTGGGGAACATTCTTTGCAAATGTAATAAAATTAAATACTGTGATGGACTCTTTGTTTCATTATGTTTATTCAACATGTTTTTGCCACCCTCTGCCAGTTATCTGCTTCCTTCAGATGATTGAAGGTAAAGTGATGAAGGAGGTGCAGTCAACATGCTCCGCCTGTATTCACGCTTCACTTTATCGTTGGTACTTTTTGGTAGTTAAGTTTGGCACAGAAGGAAACAAGTAGACGTACTTGAAAATATTTGTTCATCTACAAATTGGCCATTTTTCACTGGTGTTAAATATGATTTATGTAAATTTCCCATTAAACATCTTTTCTCTCAGCTGGCAAAACTGGAATTGAAGCTTTTCCCTCTTTCAGAGCCTCCAACTGTACCTGCTGATACGCTGGGACGTAAAACACGAAACCCATCAGATGCATCTGTCCAACACACAAGCAGCTGAAGGAAGTATTGAGAAATATGCAAATGAAATTGAGGGATAAAGGCTGTAATTTACATCATGGCGTGTTAAAGGCAGGGGGGGCGCCTACAATTATACAAGACATGACAGAACAAAGTCTGAGATAAAAGCACAGGTGCAGCTTTTCTCCGTCTGCCAACGTCCCTGTGAGTGACACTTTTCAGCCGCCGTCCTCTGCACCATGTTCACACATCCTGAAACATGTGTGAGGCCTCGCCACTGTGCCGTCTCACACCGGCAGATGAAAGGCCTGCTTGGTTTCCAGCCTCCGATGTGAATCCTGTGTAGCAGCAGAGGCGCGCGCAGCCTCCCGGCCAGATGGACTGAGACTTATAGTGGCGCTGGATAAGCCCGGCCGAGCCACCAGGCCACTCGCAGCCTCCCTGCGCTCAGTAATGCCACCAATTTACGTGAAAGCTCATATTTCATCTGCTACCCTCTCTGTGCGGCTTCAGCACGAACATTAGCATATTCATATAGCTCAGTCAGGGTTTAATATGAGGGGGAAACCTCTTTAACTCTCCACTCCGGTCCACACATGGCTGGAAAAGCAGGAGGGGGGGGTGACTGTGTGCAGAGCTGGAACAGATGACAGGACTTTGGCGTCTGTGTGTGTGTGCGTGTGTGTGTGTGTGCAGATGATTCAAGAGCTCGTAAACAACCTTCTCTGTCAGCTTGGTCGTCACAGATTTGTTTTGAGTCAAAACTTGCTATTAAAAAAAATTAAAATCCTTCACTGATCAGAAGCCTCCGTTAGCTCCGACTCTTCCCTGGTGTTTGGTTAATTAATCATTATTCAGGTACAATAGTGGAGTTAAGCTGTGAATGACTTAATAAAAACATTCTGGAAGTAACAGATGTTTCCTATCGAGTCTGAAGAGGCAACCGAGGTGCTGACACTCGGTGAAGGAGCGACACACACTCTGTAAACAAGCTCATAAACATGGAAGACTATGAAGAGGAGTAAGAACTATCTGACCTCTTCCTCATGTGTGTGTGTGGTCTTATTGTTGTTGTCTGGTTCTGTCTTGGCCACTTCAAAGTCAAATAAATAAAAATG
>CALSCE010010855.1:451690-473709 GCA_943593645.1 Bovichtus variegatus | reverse complement strand
TATATATATATATATATATATATATATATATATATAGAGTATATATATATATATATATATATATATACACTCTATATGTAGTATATATATATATGTATATACAGAGTATATACATATATATATATACTGTATATGTATATATACAGTATATATAGAGAGAGTATATATATATATATATATATATATTTTGTTAATTGTTTCTTTGGAGAGTTTCTGTTTGTGCTGCGAGGGTCTGAGGACAGAGGGTTTTGTATCCTGTACAGTCTGTAAAGCTCACTGAGACACGTGTAGTTTGTGATATTGGGCTTTATAAATAAACTTGATTTGATCTGAATACCCTCACTTCTTCCTGTGGGGACAGATACAGTCGAGTGAAGAGAATAAACCCAGATGGTTTTAATTCAGAGCCAAATCATGTTTTCTCTGGCAGAGTGAAGCAGAACACAAGTGTGACATTTAATGAGGGTTTTATGTGTCACGCACATTCATATCACTACATGTTAGTAAAGATGAACTCTCAAGGTCACCGAACTGGATGTTTGCTGCTTCTTAGCTGAGCCAAGAGATTCTGTCCATCAGAATCACAAACCATTGACACTTCTTGGACATCTTTCCTTCTTTAAGGATTCAGAATTTATCACTGAATCTCTCACTGAAAACTGTTTTTTAATATTCATATTAACTGGGTTTTGTGCTCATTCCTCTGCAGTGTGTGACCGTTGTGCTGTTTGTGATTATTGTTGTAAGTGAGACGTGATGTGTTTAAATCACGTGTCACCCTCTGAGTCTCCTGCAAGTGGTTCTCTACAGACAAGGTTCAATCAATACGATGTAATCGAACATATCCAGCAGATCAAACCCAGCAGTACAAGTGGAGAAGAAAAGCATGCTGGGAAACGCACCTTCTCTGCTCCGGAGTGAGCTGAGGTTGGGGGGGGGGTCAGTAGTGGTCTGCACACAGTAGACCTCTCGAGTCTGGATCCCGCCTCCACACAACCCCGTCTGGTTTCCACGCCGCCGGTCCTGTTGGCTGAGCAGCACGTCCACCCTGCACTCGGTCCACTCCGTGGTCCTCCAGCTGTAGCTGAGGGCAGAAGAAGAGCGAGTGTGATGCAGGAGATTCATCATCTCCAGCTCCACATGATGTCCCGTCAGCAGGAAGTCTTCACACAGCTGGACAATAATCACACTAAACAAAACGTGTTCTCATTTCTGCATGTTGCACCGAAATGATTTCACATATTTGAAGCTACTTCAGAGTCGTATCCTCATGATTTGCACTTGTTGTAAGTCGCTTTGGACAAAAGTAATATATAAAATACATAATTGGATTAATAGAATAGAATTGATCAATCCAACAAAAGCGCCTTAAACGTTGTGGATCATCTCACATTGTGCGCTGTTGACTTCCTGACATGCACAGATTAAATCAAATTAATGGTTTTATTTGGCAACTATACAAAGTATTAAACATCGCGTGGATTTGGCTTTACCAGCACAAACCAATGCATTTTACAGTTTTATTTCAAACTCGTGAAGGTTTGATTAGAAACCTTTCTGACAATATCATCAAACTTCCAAAAGCTGATGAACTTATATTCAGTCATCCTTCATCCTACATGTTACATTATCCTGTCATGCTCGGACTTTAAGCATCACACCCTCAGAACATGCTTCCAATCGTGTGTTTATGGTCAAGAAAACACAAATAAATGGACAAAAGATGAGCAAATTCAGAAACACATTCACCAACAACAAATAAAGTGCAAATAGAGAAAACACAACAACACAATATGAGTCCAGGAGGAAGTCAAATGAGCATAAAGCTCAAAGGATGAAGAGAAGTTTCCCGTTATGACGCTTCCCACAGCGATTAAAATCAAAACTCAGATTTTTTACATTATTTAAAGGGAAATGTTCTTGTTTCTCATCAGTGATGGATCTTTATGTCTCACCCAACTTTTCTTAAATGTTTGAAAAAGATTCTGATATTTTCCACGTAGCTAACATTTTTTTGTGATTCCTAAAACTGTTTCAGTTTCATAATGTATGTTATATAATATATAATTTTTAGTTTGATCTCTTTTATTCATAATTTGTTAAAAAAAAGAATGTTCACACGACTTTCTTTGTGCAGCTTATTATTAGCTCTGCGTGGAGTATGTTTTCTGTTTGTCTGTCGGTCTGTCGGTCTGTTTGTCAGTCATGCACTGAAGAACTACTGATTCATGTTCATGAATGTCGTGCCGAACTGGCCGACGAAGAACACATCAGATTTTGGAGCGAATCCAAATCCGAGGGCGGATACATTCATTATTTTCCACTTATGGACACGTTCTTGCCGGAGGTCGCGCTCTCCGAGTGCCTTCTTCTTAATAATCCGACTTTTTAATGGTGTTTATGTTGATTATTAAAAAATATTTGAAAATCAGATTTTAAAAAATCACTAATTGAAGACAAAACAAGCGATAGCGACATCTGGCCGTGGCCTTTGCAGACGTTGTGGTTTCACCATTTGTTTTCAATTTCTCAAGAGGCGGCGGGCGGCGAGGATCTCTCCGCATTGTTAGAAAGACTTTATGTTATTGACCCTAGATCTCTGTTGACAACACGCCTCAGGATCGGCAATTTCACCAGACGTTCTGCCGAAGCGCTCTGCAGGACTCGGGTGTTCAGGTGGAAAGGAGGTTGTTAATTGCGCCATCGATGGGTTTGTGTCTGGTTAGTGAATTGGCGGCCGTCTGCTTCAGCTATAATGCATTGTGGTTTCTACCCTGAGGTCAGAACACGTAAACCCTGCCTCCATCTCGGCTCATAATGGAATTCATTTGAGGTTGCCAATGAAAGGCTGCAAATTCATGAGCAAGGTCTTTCTGTCTCTCTGCTGCCTCTGCACTGCTGCGGAACAACGAGGCCCCTGGGAAAGCATTGCATCTTGGGGATTTAAGCTGCCCAGATGGGGACACTCTAAGCAGACAGTTATTCAGCACCATGGACAGGGCTGCTGCTGTAAGTCAAAGAAAAGGCAGCCTGTCGACGGACATTGATTTAGTGTTGATGACTGGCTTTACTCTGCCCATAAATCAGATTCAAATATAACCTATATACGGGTTATAGGGAGATGAAGTGAAAGTCCAGATTCTGTTCCAGGAGTAAGAAAAACCTTCTCAAAAATGACTTTGACACTTAGTTTTCACACGTAGTTTCACTTAATCTATTATGTTTGTTTTGAGCACCCTTGGCCTTAAACAAACACCATTTCCCACAATCCCAAGACCGTCATTGGTTAACCGACATCAGCTTGACAGAATAAGTGGCAACACTCACGACGAGCGTATGACATCAGTCAGAACACCCACTCCTATTGTTTTAAACATACATTAAAAATTGAAGCCGGATCCCACACACCAGCAGCGTCTTCGTGTGTAATTCCCAGTGCTGACGCGCATAAATATGCAATTTTACAGCAGCTCTTGACTACTGTCTGTATGGTTTACCCAACGTGTACGCTGATGTCTCCTGAATGAAATATCCCAACACTGTGCAACACAGACGGAAGTGCAGCTGGGTGTTTAGACTATGGAAGATGCGAAATGTATATTTTGCTTATGTAACTTTATGTAACATTTTTGTTAAATGCCCAATAGATTATTAGGTTTATAAAGTACATGCTCATGACAATGCTACGATGCTAAAGTTTAGCAGGTAATATTCAATGTTCACCATCTTAGTTTAGCCTGATAACATTTAGTAATTACTACTAAACACAAAGTGCAGCTGAGGCTGATGGGAATGTCATTCATTTTACAGCTATTTGGTCATAATACAAATTAAAATGTTGACCTGCTGGTGCTGGATGAAATGCCAAGTTATTACAATTCATCCTGAGTGTAACATTGATATGTGGAGCCAATTCCACGGCGGTCCATCCAATATTTGTTGAGACATTTCAACGAAAACCACAAATGTCGGCCTCGTGGTGGCGCCATGTGAGAAGTCAACGGATCACCAGAATGATTTGGATTAATCCTCTGGGGACCATGAATGTGCAAATCTACATTTCATGGAAATCCATTGAAGAGTTGGACATTGCAATGACGCAGTGTATCCTGAGTAACCATGAAACTGTTAACAGCTGTATGATTAAACAAGTGGCCTAGAATGGCTCCAGATTTATAGTCAAACTAAAAATATGATCCTAATGAAATCCACGTAAGCCGGCTCTCACGCAGCAGTGTGTAGGCTATAATGTCAACAGGCTAATAGACACACTCTTTATCATTTTATGTGTTTCCTTCAGTGTACAGGAGGGTTGTTCATCGGGTCAACCACTGAAGCCCACTTCTGTCTGACTTTATGACTTTATCGCATCAAAAAATGTCTTATATGACACGTCTAACATCATTTTTCATAGGCGACCAATAATAAATACTCCCAACCAGCTCCAGCAGCACATGTGTATGAGATCATGTTTAATAACATTGCTCTCACATTTCTATTTTTTTTACTCCAGAAGACTTGTACATGGAAACTTGTACATCTACTTAAGTCAACTTTTAGGAAACAAGCAGCTCTTGTACTTTAGTCGGATAACTCTTTCTCTCTTTGTCCAGTACTTACACAATGCAGGGTGGCACTCCATCTCCCTGGGGGCTGCAGGGCTCCTTCTCCTCCAACTCTGGACAATCTGTTCCTCCATCAATAGGGAACTGGCTCACTTTTCTGTTGCGAGTGCGCTCCCCCTTGGGCCCGTTGGGGTCGTAGCACTCCTTGGAGCACGCCGACCATTCAGTCCACTCAGTCACATCACAGTCTTTGGTCATGACGCAGGCCTGGAAGGTCACCGGCAGCGACTCCTGAGAACACAGGCTGGAGAGAAGAAGATACTGTGAGACGAGATCAAGAGTTTTGCTAGGATAACTTTTCCAAGTTACATTTTTAATCTGTGAAAACAGGTGAAAAAAAGGTTTTGCCATGTGATTGTTTCTTTTTATTTGTCAGTGTTTGTTTTTGTAATACGCATTTCAGCCACAAGAGGCTGAAATGCACCAGTCCCCCACGTTCTAAACAGGACTCCTGTTTCATTCATGTTTTCTTCCTGCCGAGTTGTAATTTCTCCATGTACTCTAAACAAGAGGTACATATAATATATAATATATAATATATTTTTTGTAAATTACACGTCAGCCTGTCGTGGCCAAAATGACTATTACAACAAGTTCCAGACAAAAAAAAAAGTCACTTGGCATAACTGTTGTAGAAACACAGTCACGGGGGGGGTCGACTCCGAGTAACTGGGATTTGGCTGGAAATTGGCTGGCAGTTGGCTGGGAGGGGAAATTCTAAGTGGTTCCATCTGTACACTGCTCTTTGCTAATCCATGTATTTTGCCAACCTCAGCATCAGAATAGCAGTCACACACTCACAAACAGAGTCTAATGTCCCCTTGGATATGCAGCAAGATGCTGGCACAGTATTTTAGCCGATTCTGATCCATAAAAATATGCTGGATCGGCCCAAATACAGTATCAAAACATCTACACCAACATCATGTCCAGTGCAGTGAAGATTCGTCATTGCCTATAAATCTCTTTTGAATTTGAATTCCACAATGAAGAGCCGGACTCTGCCAGTAACTATAAAAAATACTTTATAAAGAGATGATTACAGAATACAAATGCATTGAATGGCTGTGAAAAAACGTCAGCCATAAAAAGTATTAATTATATAATGAAAATCTAAAGGATTCTGACTATTTTCATAATGTTAAAATAAGCTTCATATTTACATCACAGTGTCCACAGAAAGCCACACAACACTAGATAAAGACAGGAAGACAAAGAGCAACGTTTGCTTGCCTGTTAAAATGCCTCTACATTCACAAAGTAGATTATTAAGAACCAAACAAAGCGTCTATTGTGTCGGGATTACACAGATGTAAAAGACTGGAGAAATGCTGCTGTACATCCTGCAGCTTCCCTTTGTCAGCCGATGTGATAAACAGGGTTTGAAAGTTGTTCATTACAAATCCAAACAATTTGTTACCCGTGTTTTCAGCGGCAGTTTCACAGCACCGTGGCTTTGTTTGATGATGGGGGGTTAAAAGACACTTGTTCTTCTCTCTGTGTGTTTTGTAGAGGCTGATAGGCCGTATGGGATAATGACATACTGCTTCCCTTCTTTGCTTCTCTTCCTTATGCGTCTCAGTAAAAATTTTCCTCAACTCCTATGAACTTCTGGAGGCTTTCTGAAGCTCTGTGTACCAACAAACTCTGTCTGCTCTTTTGGGTTTTTCTTTTCTTCCTATTTCTTTTATCACAATTTTTCCTGCAGCCATTTAAGTTTTTTCTTTAAACCTGTTTACAGTAAAGCCAGAGCAGCAGTGTGATTATGGCCCTATGAAGTTTTACAGATACAAAATGTAACAGTTTGCACTCCAGACCTAAGGTGACCATATTCTTATGATGTTTTTGTAAATAGTAACAGTGGGGTGGCTTGGTTGGAAACACAGATATAGTGGTTGGAAAGCTAACCAGCTTTAACCATTAATTAAAACGCACTAAAGATCTGTCTTCTACCCTCATGCTTCCCACTATCACAAGCTAACATTATTTAGCAACCTTAGCTAGCTAACCAAACTGTAAGTAACTAATGCGCTCTGTGGCATCTGTGTTACAGCTTTTTAAAATGTCCTTTTCTGCAATTTTGTTATCACAGAAACTTTAGGGCCGTAATGCTGAGATCAGTCTGTCGCTGGCCCCCTTCAGGCCCCCGTCAAAATAAACACTTGGCCGCTGGCCCATTACGACCCCCGTGAAAAGATACTTGCCACCAGCACTAACAAATAAAATGTGTTTATTTGTCTAAGACTTGATAAAGGCACAGGGGGTTTGCAATTCATCATCATTTTAAAGCCTGGACACTTTTTTAAATTCCCATAATGATCGCTCCAACTGTAAATAAACTTGACTCTGGGCTCCGGTCCACATTAATATGGTCATCACTATCAACTAAGCCTCTTTGAAGCTTTTAGCCATCTGTGCATCCCGTGATATACTCTGACCTACGAGAGCAGGGCGTAAGAATCAAGTCTACCATTTACAGACAGGGACTAAAAGAGGCTTCTAGATATGTGCTTCTCTTTCGGATAAATATAAATCCTAGTGTGTGTCATGCAAATATAATATGCTTTTTGAATGCAGGAAAATGACGAGTGGCATTTGCTTGAAGTTTGAATGATTTATGAATTCTGACCTTCTCTCAGGCATTAGAAGCAAATGCATCACAAGACCCTTGATTTTCTCAGGATGTAACGGACGCTGCTCAGTGGCCTCTATTAGAGCCGAGCAAGCACAGCGAGACAGAATGAGGCCATTCATCTCCGAACAAAGGACGTGGCTCTCAGATGCCACATGGACATTGGCCTAGCTGGAGAAAAACATGCATTGAGACTGTACATCTTAGGATGGACCTCACAGTGGAGCTTCCACCAGTGTGTGCAGAATGATGTTCATCATTGACTAATTAAAACTGACAGCAATTCATGAAAGGACCATTATTACTGAGGCCCTGCATTGTGTCATTATTGTATATGGACACCATTAACAATTCCACTAATTAAAATCAAGCCTTCATGTAAGACTTTGAACTATCTCAATTAGCTCTGACTAAATATTAAATTCAAGGCAGAAAACAGAGATAAAACGGAAGGCTTAGCAGGTTTCACAGCACACGCAGTATGACTGAGTGCAATGAGCCCTGACACTTAAAGCCATTGAGTGCCACAGAGCATTGTGAGCTGCAACATGCAGCACTCTGACAGGGCACAACAAACCAGCCACATCCGGTGAAAATATGTCAACAAGCTTTACAGCACACGCTCTTTAATGGGCAATAAAATGCACACACAAGTAGAGCACTTTAACTAGACAGTTGATGTTGCAACCATATGGCCAGCACCACGTTATGGCAAATCAACTACGGTCAAGCTATGACCCAGATTTAGGTAAATAAACCTTGTAGAAATGTTTAAAAAAAGTGAACATTCTTTGCATGTCTGTGACAGGATGCTACTGGCCAATCCATTAGGCCGACCACCACATATTTACTTTTTCGTCATTATTTCCTTCCTGCATTGGCAAAGTTGGCAATAGAGGTAAATCTCTTAAGTGTGGATTGGTCCAGTATGAGCATACTTCCTGTGGATACACGGCTGTTATTCTGGTTTAAATGGAAGTTTTACCGCCTCAAGTTCAAGTTCTTTATTGTCAGACGCCCTCCAACAATGCACATACCGTATGTATGAAAAAGAAAATCTAATTAGAATCTATGACGTAAAATGGTGCACGAATAAAAGATAATATAATATAAAATATAAAATAAACTATAATGCTGTGGTAGATAGTTCTACTATCTGACAGCAACCCTTAAAATGGACCAATCCTCACCCTAATCTGATGCTAAAATACTTTAGCCTTGTCATCTATGTAACCCATATTCTAGTCTTAAAGCTGAAACCAAATTAATACCCAGGGTACCCTCTAAAGAAAGTGAATACAAGCTAAAACGTTCTCACAATGTACCTTCTAAAGTATACCGTCACACAACATGTGAGGTGACACATAGGGAAATTTATTAGGGTCTTTCTTACCTGAGAGCTTCCATGTTCCCACTCTTGTGCACGCAGGACACTTCTCGGGTCTGGTAGCCGACCATCAGGTCCCAGAACTTTCCTCCGGGGCGGTTCTGACGGTTTTTGTTCCTCTTCTTCTTGATGAGTTCTCTGGTCTCAGGATCCTTCACCTTACCCCTCTCCCTTAACCTCTCTCGGACTTTCTCTCTAATTTTTTCTTTTTTCTCTTTGTTTTTAGCCTTTTTCTGTCGTTTGGGCCTGTCTGCCTGTCGGGATGGCCTGTCTGGTTTCCTGTTTGCCCTGCCCAGTTTTCTGTTGGGTCTGGATGGTTTGTGTCCATCTCTGGACAGTTTATCACCCTCTTTGGACCTTTTGTCTCCTTTGTGATGTTTGTCACCCTCTCTGCTCGGTTTCTCGCCCTCACTGATCAGTTTGATACCCTCTCTGGACTGTTTGTCACCCTCTTTTGAAGGTTTATCACTTTCCTTGAATAGTTTGTCAGTCTCTCTGGGTGGTTTATCAGCTTGTCTGGCTTGCCTTGGCACCGGTACCGAGCAGAGCCCCCAGGGCCCCACCCTGAGGCTGTAGAGGCTCTCCTCTCCCTCACAGGCCCCTGGCTGGCATGTCTGAAACTCAGTCAAGTTTGGGCAAGCTGACCCACCAAACAGTGGCGGAGCCAGAACGAAGCGGATCCGGTTCTGTAAGCCCATCCCACAGGTTTTAGAACAGTGAGTCCAAAGGCTGAACTCAGATACGACACAGTCCCGTGGACAGGGGATAAGACAGGCCTGCTCTAAGCGTGGTTTGGGCTCAAAGTATTCACAGATCGCATCCTCTGCAGGCTCGCCGTCCGCTTTCTGGACACAGCCCACTTCACGGGTCTGAATGCCCTCCTCCCCCCGGGTACACACAGCAGGGCGCTGCACCCCGGCACTGCGCATCGATACCGGAACACACTGGTTCCAGGCACCCAGCTGCCAGTCGTACAGATCTTTGTGCCAGTCGCACACTCTGAAGCAGCTCTGCTGGTTGTCCGGCCGTTCTGCCTGGTCACAGTTGGTGTGCAGGGTCGTCCAGCCTTCAGAGTGGGCACACCATACCGCCCTGCTCTGGCTGCCGCCGGGTCCACACTCACTGCCCATACAACGACCCCATGGACCTGTAAGAGTAAGACAACAGAGAGGTCAAGGGACAGTCAAAGTGTCTTACAACATTGCTTCTTGTGTTTCACCAGATTAAGGTCTAGGGAGCGAAGCATTGTGTCACTCATACATTTTATTGCAAGTAAGCGTCAGTGTGCAGGTATTCCCTCTTCTCTTGACTCGGGACGTTTCCTCCTATGCACCTGTCTACAAGAAATTGAAGGTGTGCATCAGCCTTCACAGTGAAGTTTACAACCTTGCTTTTAAAAGAGTTGACAAACATATTCATAAGAGAACACAAAGGCAACCAGTAAAGTAAATACCAGAGTCGTGCATGCACAATGTCCCTGTCCTGTAAGGGAGTATAGCAACACTTTCAGCCAGGTTTAGATCATGTGGATGAACTTTACAAGCCATCTGATCATCTGACTGTCCGTGTTTCTTGCCCCATCAGACTTTGTTGTACACATTTCCCCATTTTCCCAGATATCAGCATTTATTTTGGTGAGTGCAATGTTTTCATAACCAATAACCTAGAACAGTAAGACCTCACTTGCAATCAACAAGAACTATTTTTAACAGACAAAAGAGTCCAAACAAAACATGATTTAGTATTCTACAGGAGAAGGATATTATTTATATTTCTAAAGTGCTTCTAAAGACAACACTACTGCCTTACAACATCGCGTAAGTGCTGCCAAGTGTAATATTGTGATTGCACTTCCACTGGATTTATGAGAATCCAATTAAAGTCCTAAGTAAACATCGACTTTTAGCATAAAACCCCTGTTAGGAGCGCAGCAGATGCAGAGCCAGAGCAGCTGCTGACTCAATCAATACAACATAAAAATTAACTGATATGAGGAATGGCGCGGCCTTGCATATCATTAGCCTTGTCTAGTGTTACAATGCTGGGAACCTTTGTAGGTCCAGACTCGGCCAAGCATCACTCACACACTAATGAGCCGATCACTTTACAAGCAAAGTTTGCTAAAATACCACAAAATAATTAGTCTGTCAATGAGAAAACAAAGCTGGTAGAAATTAAATTAATCATGTGGCACCATTCACCTTCCGTAGGTAGATAGATAGAAAGATACTTTATTGATCCGTAGAAGGCAGCCTACCTAAAGCAATCAACAAGAAAACAGACTTCCAGAGGAAATCCAGGGGAAAAGGTGTCACATCCTTCCCATACTGTTATTTTGACAAGCTGGGAAAACAGTACAATAATAAGGATCTAATTCAAATAATAAATATAATAATAATAAAACATTGTAGCAATAAGCTCAACAATTATACACAACATCAGTTAACTTAATACAACTGAAGCTCAACTGAGAAGTACAATCATCCTCTTAAATATGCATATGCATGCAAGTGGAAACTTTAAACTGCTGGTAGGGCTCGATAACAATGTCGGGGATGACCAAAGTCATTAAGATTCATCCTCTGGGAAACTTAAATATCTGCACCAACTTCCATGTCAATCTGTCTAATAGTTGAGAAGGTATTTCACTCAAAACCAAGAATGCCAACCTCATGGTGGCGCTAGAGAAGTCGTCAGTAGGCCTCGTTCTTCCTGACCCTGAATGTCTGTTCATGGCATCCATTGAATGAATCTGATCAACCGAACCTGCAGACCATCAAAATGGTGAATGCAATGCAAATATGTGTCAAATGCTGTGATTTACCAGACGGTCTGCATAAAACTGTGCAGTGAGAGTAGCCATGAAAAACAGCCACAAGCTGTAACTGTCTATATACAACATATATATACACCAGACAATACAGTAACTCATTGTGCTCAGTGTAAAGTCAGAGGCTATATTAAGCAGTGCTTTATGGTTTCACTCAATAAAGCTGAGATACAGCAATGAAAATGTCAGCGGAAGAACCAGCAGGCGAAATTAGCTTACAGCTGCAGGCAAGAGGTTTGGATCAATACAAATCAATAGAGGGAGCAAGAAACTGCCCCAGACACAGGAGACAGCTGCAGTCACAGATCTGGCATCCCTCACCGGCGGCCATTATCCTCTTTGGATGGAAATGAGGAAATACACCACAGGAAGAATAGGATTTCTGAGGCATCCCGCTCATTTGATGTAACATTTAATGTAGCATAGCCGACTGTCAGTGATGAGATGGAGAGGTCAGAGATGAAAAACAACCGTATTGATTTTGTAATTAAACAATATAGGCAGAAAGCTGAATGCTGCAAGGCAAAACAGACATCTGGGCTGCGGTATTCATCCATATCCATGCTCTAAAGAGGCCAGCATGTTTATAGCCATGAAGTATTACCTCCCTGGCAGGCAGTATTGTCTCAGCTCCACGCAGGTGTTCACCGTAATTTATGAACATGCCACCGAATGACACGGTTCTCTCTGGGACGATGGTGAGCGTAGAAACTAAATGAGGAGGGTTGTACTCACGCTGGCCTACATTGCCTATCACCCACTGAGAAGAGCCAGGAGGCATGGAGGGCACTGTGCCAACGAGGCTGAAACTCCAGGAGGGACGTCACCGCGCCTGCGTCCTCACACTACAAACAGACATCAGCAATGCCACGATTACACTGACCACATGTACCAATGTCACACATTACGTGGGGCTAAGTTTCTATTTACTGCAAATACAGAAGAACATGGGTGGGTTTAAAAAAAAACAAAACAGTTTTTATGACCAGGGTAGCTCCTCTCACGATCTTGTGACACTCGTAATCTCGTAATGTCACAAATACAGTTTCCTCGCAAGGTGACGTACGTGGTACGTGATTTGTGGCAACATGGAGGAGGAAGTGCTCTGGTTACAGACTGCTACTTACCTGTAACACTTCAAATGGTTCTTAAAGCTTAAAGCTTTTATTTTGAAAGAATTTTAGTTTTACTGTTTTTTGTTTTTCTTTAGTTTTGTCTAATGGGGCAAATAAAATAAAAGAATTATCCAATATGATGAAGCACGGTATGGTTATTTTAAACCATTTCTTAATTTCCCTTTAAAGTTTTAGTAATTCAAGGTCAAGGTTATCTTTATTAACTGTGAAAAAATCAACATAAAACATGAATAAAAACTCAACGGTCTCCTCCCGCCTTCGCATTCTTCACAACAGATTTGTTGTGAAGTCATCATTACTGTTCTGGGAGAAGAGCAATACAAACTGAAGCTAATGCATATAACTAGACTATGACTGTGAAACACAATCTGAAAACTGATTAAATCTCTGCAAACATTACCACTAACCCATAACAATATCTATCTGTCATAATTGGCACATATAAGCAAGCAGTTCTATCCCGTGTATACATGAGATGAACACGATACAAAGGCAGTGAGAATGAAAAGGAAGCAGGAACACCAGGAGGAACTGAGAGCGCTCCGCCTCTGCTTCGCCTGTAATTGACCTTGTACCCACAGTCCACTGGTCCTATGATCCTCCGCCTCAAGGCTCCGCTGTGAGGCTGCAGCGGCACCATTAAAGTGCTCCGGGATTCTACCTCGACCTGGGGTCTCCACCGTCTTTCAGTACAAGGACCCATTAGCTGACAGAGAGACAGAGCAGGGAGCTCCTACTAACGACATGTGTATACAAATGAGCTGCATATTAAACTGCCGCTACAATGCCATGCACAAAGATATGTTTTTATGGCGCATGCATAAGCAAGCTATTAAAATAATAATTTGTACCCGTAGCTAGTTCTCCGTTACAGAGTGATGGTGCACAGTGATTGAGGTTCTCTAGCTCACTTGATTGGACAGACTATCATCATGCTGTGCACATTAAATGGGTCGGGGTTTTTTTTTTTGTTGATAATCATGTTATTGTAATGTTTATTTTTAGACTTTTCTTTATTAAAAAAAACATCTTTTAAAACAGTCTTTAACAAGAATCTGTTGGTGACTGAGGATCCTGAAGAACGGTTTCATATAAATTACCCTGCAGCCACTTTTCTCCTGCTGTTTCCTCAGATAAAACCTGCAGATTCTTCTTGATTACTGTTGCACATCTGCAATTGAGAGCGATAACAGTGGCATGCTTAGCAAGAGCAGCTTTTCCTATCTGGCCACCGAAAATCTATGTTTGTGGCTGAATTGACAGCAGATTTCATCAGCAGGCGGCCGAGGCCTCACAAAGACTTTGTGTTGCCTTGTACAGTTAAGTGTCACACAAAATTCAATTTTCTTCTTTCCAGGTTTTAATTGGATATGATTTACTTGCTCGGCAACTGGATACAAATCAATAGAGAGAAAAATGTTGATCTTTGAAGGAAGTAAACGATGTGTTTACAGCTACAACACACTTTAATATCCACTATTCAGAGATAAGTCCACTTAATAGCTCTCCGGCCACAGGGGAGGAGGAAAAGAAAGCACAAGAAAATTGAGATCTGTGTGAAATGATTTCACTCTCCAATAATGGGATTGCTCTTTTTGGACGCACCCCACCCTGCAACCCCCAGAGCTCCCACCTGGTCTCTCCTGCTTCTCCCATGGTGCCAAACAGAAGATTGGCATTGGCATTTACAGGGATAATGGAAACCAGTGTGAGCTGTGCATCCCACCAGTGGCTTTTGGAAGGAAAGGCAAGATAAATGAGAGCAGCAGCAGGCAGTCAATCTGTATTCATATGTTGAACACATGTCTATGATAAAGAGACTGTGAAAAGGTCACGGATTTAAGGATCCAATATTTCCATAACACAGTGAAATAAAGAATTCTTATTCCAGCTGTAAATCCATAATAACAGTCCTTCTGTGAAGATAAACAGCCAGCAAATGATTGAATCCTTTCTTTAATGATTTGAATGTTCTGGTACCACAGACAATGTTCATTCACAAACTGCTCCTGCAGTACAGTCCTTGACCCACTGACCTGCTTTTAGATCACACATCTTAACAGCATCATTGAGTTACTGTCAGGCTAACAGCATCAACTTGTTCTCCATCTAACTGTTAAATATGAGAATTAATTCATCCTTGACCATGAAAATCAGCGATGCACCGATTGTGAAGTTCTGGGCCGATATGGATTGCATCCATCGCGCTCTCACGCCAGAGTCATGTCTACCTGGCGGCTTCTTCTCTGAATCAGAAGCTTGTTTTGCCAGCTTTGTCCGAGTGCGACCGCTAATAACTAAAACAACATTTAGGCGCCTCAAAATGGACACAACAGATAAACATCGGCCTCTACCTTTGACGAACTTCAACATGTTTGTCGAAGAAGTCAATAAGGCAAAGATTGGCTGATACCGATGTTCAACCAAAATAGGAGTTTTATAAAACAATGCCTTGTTGATCTGCCTCTTGTTGATTCTCGCTCCTGCTGTAGTTGGTACCCATTTATCTTCAATGACTGTCTTCCATTGTGTCACAGAAGCTCGTGATAGAGCAGCTGGCCTGGAGGTGGCATAAGATAAAAGTTAGCTTGTTTAAAAGATTGTATTTATAACAGAAAAAGAAGCGTTTTCCTTCCCTTCCACTTTCCACCACATCATGATGGTAAAGCACAACGTTGATGTTCATCAAAGGGAAGTGAAGTGTGTTACAAAGGATGAAAAACCTAAAAAAAAAAAAATAGCCAAAAGCACGAGTTCTGTTTCAAATATATCCACATTAGTGTATTCGCCTGTCTTGTGGTGTTTGATATCGTCATATTTCCCTGCAGCTCACTGTCTGTCACACCTTCCCGTCTGTTTCAGGGTGAACTGCTTTCAGGTTAGCTGTGTTTCGTCTCTGGCTGAGTGCCTCTGGTCTTTGATCTGCAGACGGCGTGATCAAAAGATGAGCTTGAGCAGAAATGACAGGACCGTGGTGTGTTTTGTCCCGAGATCACCAAAGACCCCCTGCCAGCTTGATGGAAGGTAGGCCTCGAGCATCAAAACAAATCTTTTCTACAGTATTTCCCAGAATCAGCCTTCCAATCTCAACACACAATATGACCAGATTTGGTCAATTTGTAAGACCCAGACCTCACATAGTGAAGGTTTGAGGAAGCATTACAGTGTAACACTAATCCAGAGACGGTACGTGGTGTTTACACAGGGTTTAGTGTGTCACAGGAGAACATGGTGATATTAGATAAAGGTATGTAGAAGCACCAGAGGCTCGAACATACCAGCGTTCATGCATCTTTCATAAGGCTTGTCAGAAGAGGGAAGGCATCCCTTTCAGGAAGGGACATTACACGGCTCATTTGGGGTGTCGTACTGCTACATGGAAAACAGCCTCACTACAGCTTCACTTATACAGCAGGACGGAGCTCACTGCTGCTTGTTAAACGCAGCGGTTGGCTCCGGATATGGTAACACGGACCCGAAGCATAACATGAACAGATGGTACTGGCGCTTTCAGTTTGTTGTTTTTGTCTTTGCCCAGGTCAGAATTTAAAGAAGGACATTTTTAGGACAAGCAGCTGTGTCTTTTCATATGTTTGAAATTATTATCGACTCATCCGTATGGATCGAATCGATTTGAGTGCAGCAGCTGACAGCAGGTATGTTGTTCATGCATGAATGAAAAAAGAAATCCAAGCTGTTATTCAGTGTTTACTTGAATTTTAGGTTTCATGGGAAAACCTCCATCATTTCACGGTTGCTGGTATCACGTTTTTACCAAAAGGCCTTGATTTTTCAAAGAATGTAATACAACACTTCTGGAAAAAGTCCATTTACACCAAGATCTTAAAACGTAAAAATGTTTATACGGCCAAAACTCAACAATCTGCCTTTTGAGGTAAATGCTTATGAATGTACAAGACAAGCCACTAGTGTTGAGGCTTAAGGATGGCAATGCTTTGGTTCAGACTGAAATCAACTGTTGGATGGGTGACATAATGTTGTACAGACATGTACCGTGCTTTCTTAATATTTGGCATCGGCCATTGAAAACTTATCAGTTGATCACTACTATTATTAGCACAAAAACTTCTTTATGAATCACTTTTGTACATTGGGCGGTCATCGAATGTCTTTCTCTAAACCCCATTCGGAAAAACCCATAACTACTAAATCATTTTCTGAAAATGTTCAAGCTCTTCGAGTCTCCTTCCGTCTATTTTGAGTGGGCAAGTCATTGCAGCTCTTAGAAGTAACCTCACCCTACATACCATCTTCAATTTCTTGCCAAGAATTTTTTTCTTTCTTTGGATTACTCTGCCCTTTAAAAATGTCATATGTCATCCTCGAGAAGAGGAGAGAAACAGAAAATGCTTTTCAGCAGTGAGAATGATTATATTTCCGAACACTTCGAAACAGAACAATATGGAAACCTGCAAAGAAGAAATATTTCTCCTTGAAATGTTTTCAGAGGTAACTCTAAAACACAAACAAGATAATTCTGCCTTGGCATTCACCGTTTAAATCCCAAGAAAGCCCCATAAAAAGACGATTTCAAGCTGTGTAGAAATCTAGCATTTATGCAATCAAGGAAGAAAGGCTGCTTTGGCAGAGACCCCGGAGTAATTAACTGAAACTCCTGCTGCTGCAGTGTTCCATAGGACTGGAACAATACTCTCATTACACAGATTTCTAGGAGTTTCTATAAATGTAAGTAAAAGGCAAATTATTCTGCAGCTAACAAACACATACAACCAGCTACAGGTATAAAACAACACAAGACTCAAAGCCTAATGAATGAACATCAACACAAATATACCACTGATACAATTTCGCCCAATACTCATTTTTACGGAATAGAGATTGAACGCATCATAATGTAAGTAAATGGTACCTCACTCCGCTAGCAGTTAGCTCCATTATTTAGCCTGCTAACGGCAAACGTTAACGAGCTCTCCTCCGCTGTATTTATTGTTCACGATGTTGCATAATTAGGAATCAGCCACTAGAAAGCATTAACGGCAATCACCCGATCGCATATTTTTAGTGAATGTTGTCTGATAACAATCAGCGGCCTATCAGCACATTCCCAGTTCACTTATTTTTTTCGCACTAGCCCAATGTGGCATTTTACTTATGGTACCTTATGGTTGAGCCCTGTATAGGATTGGTGTAAACTAACCCTTTAAGACAAGTAATCAAGCTACTTATAGATGAGCTTTTAGGGCAATCTCAGACTTAGAAGTTTCAGTTAAGTGCACCGGGGCTGGAGATTTGTTTCAGAGGACACACACTTACAGGTCTATTTCCTCATACTGCACTACTCAAGTAAAACAGCGATGCTAGTTATCTGACTAGTGACTGGGGAGAGATAAGAGCACATTTATCTCAAGTGTTTTCTAAAGGATTAATTACACACTGCCTCCCACTCACAGCTAGAAAACACATACCACTGCTATGATTACTAATTGATATTCATGCAGCAAGCAATCAAATACGCCACAGCAATGTTAAAGTCTGTACATCGTAAAGAGCTGCTATGGTCTGCAGAGGGAAGGCCTGTCTATGCTATGCTAACCATGCAACTGCTGCTGCTACATTACTGTTCATGAAACAATCTGGAAACAGGCGCATAGCCCCGCCCTGCTCTCTGCTACTAAATGTTTTACCAATATTGATCTACAAAGGATATTTCTGAACTTCAACAGACATCTCAGGTTACAAGAAGCAAGGCAGAATACTCTGCAGGGGACGCTACAGTGTGCAAGGACTGTAACGGTACGACCAGTACACACGGAGAGAGAGACTCAATAGCACGACTCAGAGACAGAACGATGATGATGACAATATACTTTACTGGGTAAAGTAGATACACAGCAGGACATACAGAACATGCAGGGAAAGTCCAAGGGCAGAGTTGGGTCACAGAAACTGGGTCGATGCACAGGTGGGTCCTCAGCGTAGCGGAACAACAGGTAGGGATCAGGTGAAGACGGAGTCAGGTCACGGAAACAGGATCGAGGAAACCGGGGAATCAGGAATTCGGGAAACTGGAACAGCGCTGGAACTCTCGACATAAATGAACGAAGACGAACAGGAAACCAGGGACAACCAACACACAGACTATATACACCAGGAAGTGGGTGGGGATAACGAGGCACAGGTGGAGAGACTAACGAACAGAGTGGAGACAGCTGGGGACCAGAAGTAGGAGCAACAGACACAAGAGGGAACATGCAGTTAACAAAATGAAACAAGAAGTACAAACACAACACAAAACATCTAACGAACGGGACGGGACCTGATAAGGACAGAGTATATAACTGACGCTGTTCACTGTTCCTCCACTGTGACCTGAGCTCCCTTTCAACTTCATGTACGTGTTTATTAAGGGTAGTTTTAACAGCAGAACCATTGTCTAAAGCCCCGTACACACATGCACTGCAACCCTGAGATTATCTGGACATTACCCTGCCATTTCATGAGTGCAAAGGACGTGTGATGGAAAACTCCAAAACTGGAGGAAAACCAACATGAAGAAGAAGAAGAAGGGTCATTTACACAAACATGTCTGACTGGAGACACATCGAGGTTCGTGAACATAAGGGCCAGTGTCGAAATCGCATCATGTCCTGCCTCCTGCACCTCCACCCAGGCGCCACCCCTCGCCTAAACCAAGTATTTCCAGTGAGAATGCTTCTGACACGGACAATCTGCTGCTGTGTGCTCCACGTGTGAAAGGGAAACTCTGGACGATGCGCGGACCTGATCCTCCGGACATCGTCCAGACCATTGACCGTTTGCTGTTAATGGTCAACTCCTTGGTTATAGGCTGCAGAGGGTTGGTACAGTAACATGCTGTCAGGCCTCCACACGAGGAAATGTCAGCGGTTAGATAAAGCCAGCCTGCAGCAAACAAAGCTACTCAGTGATAAGTACGTGTAATAACATCCCACTGCAGGCTTCAACAATCTAACCCAACTCTGCAGGTCGGCTCGCCATTAACACACCAACTGACCCTGCCTGCTGTGACAGCTTGAGCTGAAAACAATCACTCCCTGTTTGTTTCCCCTAATGATAGCAACTGCCAACCCACTACCCCCCCCCAATTCAGACCCTTATCCCTCCCCCACACCCACCACCCCTACTAACCGCCACCCCCCAGATGTGAAGAATTTCTCCTTTGTTCTTTACTTTGGCGAAGGAAAACGCAGCATTGTGACGGAGAGATATGCTGAGGATAAAAAAGTACTTAATAAACCTAAATGTTTCACCGGCCGCTTTAACCGGCTGTTGCTAAACTAAAACATGTGAAGCATCATAAGGAAGTGTCAAATATGAATTAGTCTGCAAGCTGTAGGAATCTAGCTGATGATAAAAATGTCTTCAAGGTGAACGCAGAATAGGTAGCATTGTAGTACTACAGGAGCATTTGGTGTTTTGCCGTGTTGATGGATGATCTCTGAGCAGCGAGGAAATTTGAAGAACCATCATACTTTGAGTGGCCACCGACCTTATCAAATCACCTGAGGGCCCGGCTGAGCTGAGGTTGATCTGAAAAGGCTTTTCAGTGAGAAATAGCGGCCCCAAGGGAGGACGAGGAGGAGGAGAAGACACGGGGACTGGTGGAGAGGGAGAGGACGGATGGCATCAGAGGGGAGATAGCAGGGTGACTCTTTCGAGAAATCTGCCCTTTAGATGAAAAGGCATTAGTCAGCCAGGACCAGGGAGTGGAGAGGCTAACATGATTGGATTTGGCTGGGAAACATGAGGAAATACACTCCCTGAGGATGAGGGAGGAAGGATTGGGGGTGGAGAAGAAATACGATTGACAGAAGAAGAGAGTTTGAGCCAGGGGCTGATTATGTGGGAGAAGCTTGGTGGTGCAGCCAGTAGTCACCAGCTTTGCAGTCAGGACTGGCACTAATCCACTTGTCCTGATCTGATTATAAAACTCTGCTTGGCAACATGGGAAATGCCAACAGTAGCTTCAGTCCATGCCCCGCTCCACCAACTCTTTCCCACCCGTTACTCAAACATAATTACACTAATTGCATGCAAAAATCCTTCCCACAATACACAGTGCAGCTCAATTTAAAATGGAGGTCGGACATAATCAAACCCCAGGCCAGGGGTTGTGAGGGGCACAAGCTCCCATCAACCCTATCCCCACACAGGGTTGTTGAGATTTGACTAATTGGATTAGTAAACTCCAGATTACATTCAATACAAATGTGTTCTGTGCATGCCAACCCCAGTGAGATCCTACTACAACAGCTGTAAAATGAGACCCGAGAACGTGGTTCATGTTCATAACGCTGACTCACACTGGACATAAATTGTAAAGTGGGGAATTATCCCAAAGGATTCTTGGCTGCATCCTCGAGCCCAGAAATACTTTCCTGTTTTCTCTATCAGCATCACAAACTGAAATGCATCATCATCATTCCAGTTTAAGGTCATTGGGTCACTTAAAAATGCATCATAGTAGTTTACTCTTGTGCCATTCATGTGTACAGAATCAGTAACGATATCTAGCTTCTTTTGTAGGAAAAAAAGTTTTCAAATCAATATTTGTAAGATGAGAATCTCGAGTCTAACATGATCCTTACATGAAAAGTAACAACTACCACAGTTGATCAAACTTGACAGAAAAGCCTCCAACCTGCAGAAACTCAAACTGAAAATCCAAGATGTTATTGCTGTGAGATATTTAGGAAGTGCAAAAAATGATCCTGTCAAACTCCTCCATGCAACTTGTTTCACTCTGCATAAACTATTCATGAGTTCAGAAATATGAATTGCTGCAAGCCAACAGTTTCCTAAAAGCTGCAAATTTAAAAACAATCAAAACTGCATCCTCAACACAACTCTTCATGCAAATAAAGGTTCTCATAACTGCATATATTTGTTGTGTTACCATCAGCATGCTTCACTAATTAGCTTAGCTGAACAACAACATTTAAATAAAAACAATCCAAGACTAAAATGATCTAATCCATGTGTATGAATGTGGGAGGATTTATTTTTCCATTTCTTTAGCCTTCCGCATATGATGATCATCATAAGTCAGTGTTGGGGGCCACGTTATTAAAACATTAATATCAGGGTTCAGTGGATGGAGGTCGATGCCACTCTTTTGAACTTAATAAAAGGCTCATATTGATCACATAATTGGCATGTTATGAAATCAGTAGTTTATTAAGTCCAGTGTTTAATGTCCATGCAGGTGAAATGAAGAATGTAAAGCTCTATGGGAGATGGAGCAGGCTGCAGACAGACGTGTGCAGACTGCTGGGGAACAAAGGGTGGCAGGGAGGACGGGGGGGTGGGGGTGGGGTTCTTAAATGTCACTGGGAGTGAGGTGAGATGAGACAAAGGATAAGAAGGCTGGATGGGTGGATGGGGGGGG
>CALSCE010010855.1:441001-451590 GCA_943593645.1 Bovichtus variegatus | reverse complement strand
TGGTGGATGGGGGGGTGGATGGGTGGATGGGGGGGTGGATGGGTGGTGGATGGGCGGATGGGGGGGTGCTTACTGAGAGACACAGAGTAGAGCAGCACAGGGAAACAGGAACCCTCCTTTTATATTATCAGTATATAATACATAATATCTGACATTTGATTATTTTCATGGTTTGTGATGTAAGCAACTTTTATCTGGACAGCAATTGAGAGATTTAAAGAAAACAAACAAAGGAAGCTTCAATCATAATTTCTTTTTTCTACTGTGCGAAGAATACGTTTAAAAGACTAGGTCAACATTCAGGAACATGCACTTATTTGCTTTCTGTATAAAGGTTAGCTTGATTGATAGCACGATTCTGTCACTTGATCTCTTGTGGTTAGCCTAGCTTAGCATAAAGACTGGAAGTAGAGGGAACAACTAGCTTAACCCACCAACATATTAGTGTGTGTGTGTGTGTGTGTGTGTGTGTGTGTGTGTGTGTTAAAGGTACAGACAGGAGCACCTGCTGTATGTGTTAATATTCATCGGACATTATTTTAGTTCTCAGTTTATGTTATTTTTAATTTAGTAGTTCATTCTGTAGTTATATATATAACGTTATAGTTACATGCAATTTATTTTCCTCATGTTTATAATTATTTTTATTATCATAATTCTGTTCTCATTCCTTTAAGGGTTATCGTAGTTCATAATAATAATAATAATAATTATTATTATTATTATTATTATTATAATATTGTGATACAGTGAAATACAGTGAAATTGTGATACAGTCGTCACGGTGACGCTGTTGGGTTTGGTGCCATCTTGTCTTGTTTACACTCAAAAATGCTCAGAAGGCCTGTTTGTTCTTCAAGAAATCCTTCCAGCACAAAACTCCAACTTCAACCATGTTTGTTCGTGTTCGGTTAAACAAACATGACCGAATGTGTTGATTGCTGATATTTAGAAAAGGCTGCTCGCTGTATTTTCACGTTTCCTCCTGCCTGCTGTCTTTATGCTAAGCATGTCTGTGATATTTAATATGTGCAAATATGTGCGATTCTTTCCCCCATCCACAAACCTGAGAGCTCAAACAATACTGTATTTTTATAGCGTGTCTATTCTTGTCTTTATATCGTTAAGAAGTAAAACATTACTTATATCTAAACAAAAGCATTTTCTTTCATCATAATCTTCTGTCAATCTTGTTCATGAGCATCGGTTTTAGTTCCTTCCTCACTCGGTACATTAGCCAGGAAATACCCGACATGACAAGATAATAACACACGATCAGCGGCGCCACTGTCGATTGTCGGGAACGTCCCGACGTCACAGCGAGGCACAAACAGATGAGATGTGATCCAGGAAAACCTGTTTGGATGGCGAGGGGATGATCAGGTCCACAAAGACTTCTTAATACACTTTAAATCAGATTTGGGAGTCGACTAATCTGTTGATGACAATAAGCTGACCTTACTATAGTCGTGTTAAAGTGGGGAGAACGTCTTAATTATATCCCAAGGATAAGATGATACAGAAGAAATTAAAAGAAAGAAAGGCAGATGACAAGACAGGAGTTTGGAGAGAAGCGTCCGTAGCGGTCTCTATATCGGATGTGAATCAGGATTTAACTTGAAAATGGAGATTAAGTCAACAAGATGAAGCTTTATGTCAACTGGGCACACGGTGTCTTTTTAACAAACAGTATTTCAGAAGCTCCAAGAGGTTTCCAGTTCAGCTGAAAGTCTTTCACTCTTTTTTAAATAACCCTTGAAATGCTGTGCAAAGCAGATTGGTGTGAGATTAATAAAGCAGTCAGAGAAACTGTAATCCATAGCTCTGTAATGTAAAGTATGTACAAGCCGGACGCATCTGCTCGTTGGGAACAACTGAAAAAAGACACGATATGGACATCGACACAATTAAGCTTTTTATTCTACCACTACACCAAATTCTGTTCTCAAATTTAACACTTTAAAGTTTTTTTTTAACGTTTCGTTTAAATATTGCTTTCACTAATACTAATACTCAAATCAAGTTTATTTATAAAGCCCAATATCACAAATTATACATTTGTCTCAGTGGGCTTTACAGACTGTACAGGATACGACCCCCTCTGTCCTCAGACCCTCGCAGCACAAAAAACTCCCTAAAAGAAACCACACAATTAGCGGGGGCAACATGTTCTAAACCTCAGGGAGAGACTGAGGAGGATATTCTTATATATTATATATAATATAAAAAAAATGGAAGGAAAAAAATAAAAAGAGGATTTTGTGGACAGACTAATAAATGTTCAATTTCAATACCATATGCCAGAACAAGGTCCAGGTTTAAACAGTAAGTTGGTTCATGTACATTCTGACTGAACCCAATGGAATCTAATAATGAGATAAACGCAGTATTAAGGCTGTTATTATCGACATCCACATGAATATTAAAGTCACCTACAATAATTATTTTATCTGTTTTCAGGACTAAACTTGATAAGAATTCTGAGAATTCCGATAGAAATTCAGAATACGAACCAGGAGGGCGGTACACTATAACAAATAAGAGTGGCTTCATGGTTTTCCATGTTTGGTTTGAAAGCGTAAGAACAAGACTTTCAAAAGAAGACCAGGAGCAAATAGTTGAGTTTTATTATGCCAATTATGAGTGGTGTGTTAAGGAGAACGGAGAACAGAATATTATCCGGTCTAGCTCAACTAGAACACGTTAGCATGTTAGCACGTTAGCGTGTCCTTCACTACTGAGCCTGTTTGTAAAATTCACTTGCCGCTAATACGTTAATTTTGATAAATTAACGTTAGTTTTGACGTAATTATGAGTCAAACTGGGCACATTGGCATGCGCGCCTGTGGAGGGTGTTAGGCGTCCCTAAGAAACAAGTCAGACTTCACACAGATTCCTCTGGAGACACTAAAATGTCTTTGTTTTTTAACTTTTTTCACATATGCAGTAATAGTAATTCAACACCTGTAAAGTTCCCTTCTAGCCAAACTGTAGCCTAAAGCTCACGTACTGTTTTCGCTCATTGAGTCACTTTTTAAGACACCATTAGATGCAAATTATTTCCACTTGATTAATGAGAAATTGTTTAAAAGTCACGTTTCTGTGGAGCTGAATCATTCACACATTATTGTTAGAAGAGTCAACTCTCTTTGGTGGAATTATTAAGATTTGTTTCACACTGTTCATCATCAATTTGAGGATTGTAATTACTGCTCTGAAAGAGTAAAATGAAAAGTAATCCTATTTATTTTGAATTGGTTAGGAAGAGAATAAATGACAACAATGATAGAACTGGACATCCTGTGTGCATTGAATACTAATGATCAGTAACTGTACGACAAGGTCACAAAAACGAGCATGCTGTGCCTTAGTTGCTCTGCATCAACATTAAACCCGCCTTGAAAAGCTCTGAATATTCATCGTGCAGCCTCATCTGCCTGCGAGGTGGAGGTGAGGGCAGCTCGGCTGGGAGAGCACAGTAGGGGGGGCGATGATACGAGGGGATTCCCTACAACGGGTGGAGACACCAACATCACCCCCACAGCAGCCCGGGGCTCTGATGTGACACAAAAAGAAAACAGCCACTGAATTATCAGGATACCAGAAATGTAGAAGTCGATACCACTACCAGTGAAATTCCATGATTTTCAATATCAGTTTGATACCACAGTAAAAAAAACTAAAAGAAAAGTATAAATCCCATGTACTAAAACACACAACACTTCTTGTTATTACTACTCCTTCTCTAATCTGTTTTATATTGCTGTGAAAACTGTCTTTATCCAAGTTTCTCACCAAAAACTCATGTTTCACATGACTACATTTGAACTCATCATGATAACGTTATAATTTACTTTTGCCTGATATTCAATTTTACTGAAAAGAGCATGAACGCACCATAGTTTAACTCAATGGAACCTCTGTTACCGGCTGCTAACAGCTAACGGCTAACAGCTAACAACTAACATCTAACCGCTAACAGCTAACGACTAACGTCTAACGGCTAATATCTAACAGCTAACGGCTAACAGCTAACGTCCTTCCAATCTCAACAATGATTTGATGTTCACAATGTAGCTTTATCAGGGAAAATAAAGTGCGCATCAATAGTGAGTTTAGTCTTGAGCCATGACGGTACGACCGCGCACTTATTGTCACATTTTCAGAATTTTGTCCTCGACTTGGTCCCATAGTATCGGGTCTCGTGACGCCCCGACTCTGCATCTAAATCTGCTTTGACATGATTTAAATTTCAATGACTGTCCAGGACTAAATCCAGGTTGTTCAATGAGCGAGAGAGGGTTTGTATCTCCCTCTTTTCATCCTCTCTAGTTCTTCTGATGGAGCCTTTAACTCTCTTTGAACTGCAGTGATTAGGGAGAGTGTGGAAAGGTGAGCGCGGAGAGGGCCTGAAGGATGAATATTTCATTGTTTATGTTTGACAAGCTCCCAGTTATTGCCTAACAAGAGGAATAATTTTTTTTTTGCATTTCCACCCGGTTTAAGTGGAGCGCTCCCTCAGGCGGTTTCTGCTCTACGTGTGAATAATTTGATTGAGGAAAATGATTCTTTCCTCCTGTGAATAGCAGAGATTGAAGTAGTCACAGTCTGCTGCAGAGTCAATTACTTTGTACATATTGTCTTCTGTGGGGGTTAAGCAGACACCAGGATTGGATCAGTACATAATTATGAAGATATTTTTCGCCTCTACCAGGAACATGGTCCCATCTGTTTGTTTTATATCCTAGAGGTAAAGGTTTTACTGCCTTAAATACACGTCACATATGTGTAATATTAGTGTTGCTTTTCAATAGCGCTAGTGGTGGAATGTAATTAAGTACATCTACATTTATCTGACAGCTTTCGTTACTAGTTACTTTACAGATTTAGCTCATACAAAACATAAATCAACTAATAAATCCACTTTGATTTATTATTATTATATATATTATTAAAGGCTAAGATATCGAGCCGCAGTATATATAGTAAATAAAATGAGCTCCACCTTTACCAGCTGTGATGAACACATTAATGCATCTATAGTCAAAATCTGCTTTTATTTTTGATACTTAAAGTATTTGGAAGCCAATACTTTTGTACTTTCACTGAAGTAAGATTTTGAATGAAGGACTTTTACTTAAAACAGAGTATTTTTTCAATTTCATATTGCTACTTTTACTTAAGTAGGGTTGGAGGAGAGAAGTCCAATTCTGGGCCCGAAGTAGAGTCCAGACCTCCTCACCAAACACCGTAACTTCAGCACAATTAAAAAGCTGTTGGAGTCTTCGTAGATTAAAAGTAAAACAGGTTAAAAAGGATTTCACTGGCGACAAATAGAGTTTATTCTTCAAAAGACACACCAGATAAACCCGAGTTTGACACCGGTACCAGACTGCCGATAATCGGGTCGTGTTCGTGCTTTTATCGCTTCAGAGGTGTTTCCTCTCCGACAATAACATTAGCACAGTGTGCATTAGCACGCGACATCGTAGCGTTCGCTCAGCGGATTAGGGCCACTGTGTCAGTGAGCACACGGTGAGCAAACTGCACTATAAACCAGTGAGTTACAGCATCATGCGTCTCATGTAGACGAACCACCAACACAGATTATACAGTTTTACAAAGACGTAACAGAAGTAATACCAAAGTGTAGAAATACTCTCTTACAAGTTAAAGTAAAGCATTAAAAGTACAAAAGTGTCAGGATCAAAATATATTTAAAGTACCAAAACTAAAAGTCTTGATTCTGTAGAATAATATATTAAATCTCTGGATTATAATTAGTGATCCACACATCATTTTAACTTTGCAGCTGGTACTTTAACGACATTTATACTGCAGGTATCTTAATAATAATACATTATAATTAATTAGTTGATTTATAGTTTGTAATAATATTATAAACCTGCAAAGTAACTAATATTGTAAAATAAAAAGGAGTAAAAGTACAATATTTGCTTCCAAACTGTAGAGGAGTAGAAGTATAAAGTTGCATAAAATGGAAAGTACACGTACCTCACAATGTACTTGTAAATGTACTTGATTACTTTCCACCACTGCATACACGTGTGTCTATATTTGTCTTTGTGAAGCACTTTGGTGCAAAACTCACTAGATATCAGTGAAATAAACTTGAAGCTTGGACTCGTACGAACAACCTTGATAAAGTGAAAAAGCAGTTTTGAGCTGGAGTTCAAAGCGTCTCACGATATCTCCTCTGTGTGTTCCTCAGGCGGAGAGCGGGTACCTTGAAGGCACCTTGAAGTATAATGTGACAAAAATGAAACCTCATTGCCTTTTTTTTTTTTCTTCTTCGCGGCCGCTGCCAGCTCAGGCGTCCTGTTCCAGTCGATGTCTGGCAGCAAACTGTCACTGATGAATTATTCAGAGCGAGGATCAGGCTGCGTTGTTCCTGGATGATGGCGAACACAAATGAAATGCAAGATGATACTTGCTGTGTAAGTTATCACTTCAAAGAGTGTAGGAATCATTTAACCACAGTGCACAGCCTGCACATGCATATGCATAGCAATACGTATGCTTAGGCTGTATTTAGTCCCCCCCCCCCCCCTCGTGCTGCATGTGGCCCTTCGGGACAGAAGAATTTCCGTCAATAAATACATTTAAATTCCTAAAAAGATGCAGAAGCTGCACATAATCCACCAGGATGCAGAGTCTCTCCCTGTGTATGAACCACAACACTAGAATTGCAGACTTCAGATGTTTTGTAATATTCAGTCGACCTCTTTGTTAAAAACACTTTGATTCTGAGATGCTGCTGTTGTATCATTTTAATTTAATATGTTGTTTATTCTGCGCACACGACATGTACTGCACGTCTGCTTGACGTTTGACATTTCACTATTGATTCAAACTGTATTTGTTTTTATGCTTTTTCTATTCTTTTATTTTTATTTATTTTTTGTTGCCTTTGTTTTGTATTATTGTGGTCACTGTCTTTCTTTTCTTTTTTGTATAAAAAGAAATTAATAAAAAGGAATATAGTAAAATATGTTTAAAATATATATTTCAGAGGCACTAAAAGTACGTACTGAGTACATGTACACAGTATGTACATACTACAGTGTACTGACACTGTGTACATGTACTCAGTACGTAGTATATACAGTATACTGTGTACATGTACTCATGTACTGTATATACTACGTACTGAGTACATGTACAGAGTATGTACACAATACAGTGTACTGTATATACTACGTACTGAGTGTCACCTCCTGTCTGTGTGTGGCTGCCTGTGTCTCTGTTCTTCAATAGAAGTACACGCTGACACGTGGGGGATGGGAGCACACACACACACACACACACTCACACTCAGTGTGGTAAACAGTGTATAAACTGTAACTGGTAAAGACACATCAGGTACCAGGGCGGACGTTTTATTTGCAGAAAAGCTGCATCAAACTATATTTTTTATAAAAACAACCAAACGACTGTAACGTGAAACACTTACGACTACAGAACGCCGCCTACACAAATGTGCATATATTTAGAAAACAATAAGTATTTTGAGTGAAAGCAGAAACAGGGACATAAATAATCCCCCAGAAAATAAAGCTTTTACTCTCCATGTGTCGGCCACCAGCTCAGAAGAATCTGATCTGAATACACTTGAAAAATTAATAACCATATCAAAAGAGATTTATCCACAACAGTTAAGCCTCTGCATGTGTGTTCATGTGTGATTCAACTGTACGCAGAGAAAAAAGAGGCTTTTGTTTTTTATTTTTGGTCCATTTCCAGTCAATAACAAGGTGCGTGGAGCAGAAAGCCTTGAGGAGCAGAGCTGTGCCGGTGAGCAGAGGCGCAGCATCAACCTTTATCCAGGCTGCCAATAGAAACGGCTTCATTTGAACCCGGCTTTTATTCGAGACATGGTTTTCACCTCCATCCAACTCATTTGCAAACAGCCTCCCTGACACACACTTGATGAAATCCGCTTAATGCCCGTGATGCCATGCTGCCTCTCTGCAGCTCGGTCACTACACACTTTTCTCTCATTGCTGTTGAACCACCATCACTAAAACACTTCCTGCACGATGTTTCATATTAAAAGTCGTTCAGCAGGACTAACGTCGTCATGGCATCCCGCTCTGCGTCGTGTGTTGCAGCCACAATCATTTGATGTGCACACGTTGTGATTGATGGACCTTCTTGGTCCCGTGAGAATCAGCTGATGAAGACGTCATCAGAAAATCTGTTTAGGGGCCTGTATTCATTATGAGAGCAGGTTTTTTAGTGATTTACATTATGCTGAATTTACCAGTCTGGATCAGGTCCTGCTTCACGCCTGCTGCTGCTATTATTAATTTTAATATTACAATTATTATTAGTCATATTCTTAAAGTTGTATTATTATTATTATTTTTACTCTTCATATTTTTAAGGTTTTATTATTATTATTATTATTATTATTATTAGTATTATTATTGTATTTATTTTTTATTAGTCATATTCTTAAAGTTGTATTATTATTATTATTATTATTATTATTATTACTATAAGTCATATTCTCAGAGTTTTTATTTTTGTTATTAGTCATATTCTTAAAGTTGTATTATTATTATTTCCAATATTATTATTATTATTATTATAAGACATTTTGTATAGCTGTTATTATTGCTATTCCTTTTATTATTCATAGTTTATAGTTATTATCATTGACCTTCTTGACATCCTCCTGGATTCATCTTTTTCATATATATTCACAGACTCATTACTTCATATGGATTTTCTATCCTGTAATTTTATTATATTGTTTATTCTGCACACGAGGGTCTGAGGACGGGGGGGGGGTCGTGTGTTGTACAGACTGTGAAGCCCCCTGAAGGTAATCTGTGATATTGGGCTGTAAAAATAAAATGTTATTGATTTATTGATCATTCATCCACTCGATTGTCTGGTTTCATTATCAATACTTAGTATGAAAATCTGAAACTAAAAAGTTAAAAGATTTTTGGACTTGGAGACGCAGCAGAGATGAACGTATGAACCGCACAGTGAACTGAATAATTACATACTGTACATGTTTCTGCCACAGCAAAACTAAAGAGGTCGCGGCGGCTGTGAAATACTCAACATGCACATGAATGTCACGTTCAGAATTCATGTGCATGTAAACATGAGGTTTGTTTCAGAAATATGAAAGAGAAAGAGAAATGCAGTAATAGAGTGACCCCCTGCTGCACCGGCCCCTCCTGCTCTGGCTAATTGCAGTAAACAGAGCAGATGGGGTACAGTAGCACCGAAGGGAGGGCTTCATGGAGGTGAGGGGGGGGGGGGGGTGGGGGGGTGGGGGGGGTTTGATGGATGGAAGAGGTGTTGATTAGCCCTCCATGGACTCACCCACATCTCAGCTGCAACGCGTTGCCGGTGATATATTTAGCTTCATCACTCGCAGTCAGGAGCGTTTCTCACTTAAAGAAAGAGGTGTGTGTGTGTGTGTGTGTGTGTGTGTGTGTGTGTGTGTGTGTGTGTGAGTGTTGATGCATTCCCTCAGCACAAGCCTGCTGCCACTCTGACAATCCACAGACTTGATGCTTAATCCATTTCTCTCCTTTTTTTTAAGAAATGTATTAATACACAGATTGTAAAAATCAGTTTTCCTGTGTTTACACGCACAGAAGCTTTCAGAGGATCCGACCTGCACTGACGTCACTAACGGGACTGAGGGATTTCAGTTAAATGTGGAACTCTTCAGGCTCCACTCTTCTGCGTATTATTAGATGAAAGCGTGGATGTGAGTTTGTGTGACTGAGATGTGCAGATGAGATAAAGAGATATGAGCCTCAGAAACATCCCTAATTGATTTTACTCTCTAATATCCACTCCTCCATCCGTGCCTTTGAACATCTTCAAATGAGCCATGCTGACCCTCGTGTCTTAATATATTCAAATTAGCATCTGGCTCATTGAAATATTAATGTTGAGCGTCACGTACTGAAGCTGGACATCAGCGTGTGCAGATGAGGCTCCTCGCAGATTATGTGTTAGGGATGTAAATGACTGTGAATGCACAAATACATCGAGAGCTGCACAACAGACGAGACTTTTCAGCTTTCTCATTTCATTGTATTTTTTCAGACCAACTAAGCATTGATCTATGCCTCCTGTATCAAACTCCAGCTTTAAGAAACAAGAATCCTACAATATAATGCACAATGAAATGCAACACTTTCCACCCGGAGCACCCCAAACAGACTACAGACTGACTACAAACGGACTACAAACAAACTACAGACTGACTACAAACGGACTACAAACAGACTACAGACTGACTACAAACGGACTACAAACGGACTACAGACTGACTACAGACTGACTACAAACGGACTACAAACGGACTACAGACTGACTACAGACTGACTACAAACGGACTACAAACGGACTACAGACTGACTACAAACGGACTACAAACAGACTACAGACTGACTACAGACTGACTACAGACTGACAACAAACGGACTACAAACGGACTACAGACTGACTACAAACGGACTACAGACTGACTACAGACTGACTACAAACGGACTACAAACGGACTACAGACTGACTACAAACGGACTACA
>CALSCE010010855.1:415226-432363 GCA_943593645.1 Bovichtus variegatus | reverse complement strand
ACACACACACACACACACACACACACACACACACACACACACACACAGCTCAGAGATGAAGATAAACAGGCAGGACGGCCTGGCAGATTGTGCAGACAGGAGGTTGGCTGTCTGACAGGCGGTGCAGGAACATGTGTCCACATCAGGACCATGAAGCTGGAATATAAAAGAGCCGCGATGCTGCAGGGAGTGTGTGCCTAATGGAAATACACACAACGTATGAGGAGCTATTTCTTGTTCTACCTAAGGTTTTGAAGCCTCATGCTGACAGAAAGCTTGTTTGATGCACAGGGTCCCATCATTGGAGGCGTGAGCGTCGTTAATATCTAATATGTTAACATGTATCTGTGCAGAATGTCGCTTTATTGAGCAGACGTGTAACATGCGGAGGCCTACAGGAAGAGACGAACGGCAAAATGTGCATGTTTGTTTCTCAAGAAAGCTCTCGTCTTGTTTGCACAATCAGCTTTTACTTGATGATCACAAGAAAACTCAATTATTTGTGATCTTCATTAATTATCCACACTGTTGCATTATGAATCATAATGTCAAGTTGTCGTAACAAAGACAGAAAAAACGTTGCATTAAAGGTTCATGTCCTGTCGGCCTTTTGCATCCTCCTTCAAATAAAGTGAATCTCGTTCCTCTAACACCCATCAGGCGCCTGCGAGGATCAACGCTTCCTAACGATGTCAATGGGCTCCAGTAAAGCTGGAGGAAGAATATAATTAATTAATAATATGTTAAGGCATGTAAGTCAATCGGATGAAGACCATGAGATGCAGTTGAAAGCTCTATGAATAGCTTGTCAGTGGACCTTGAATCAAGACTTTTTGTCAACCCCTTCCTCTCTCCTCTTCACTATCTATATCACATGACATGAGGCGGTAATACTGTAGAAATCTGTTTGTTTCTCGCAGTTATGAGGCGACAGTCCACACAATCAACCTGTGAGTCTTGAACTGCAGGAGCCTGATGAGCCAGAGGTGGCAGAGGGCGGCCGGTGGGTTTTGGGTAATGGTGCATTGTGGGAGGAAGGAGGAGGACGATATGAAGGAGCGTTCCTTCGGGGAGTACGGCTCAGTGACTGCCATAAGTGTGATGAATCGAGCGGAGCCTGTAACTCACTTAACTCCCGGCCCCGCAGACGCCCACAGATGAAAAACGACACGAATGAAACCAACCTCTTTATCTGCAAAGTTTCTCTTTTTCCCCAGTTACGTCTCTTTCCATGAGCAGCAGGTGTGGCACAAAAAGGTAAAAACAAAAGTGGACGGAAGAAGTACAGAAGTAACCGTAGCAGCTGAATACATCGGCTCTCATGCAGAACATAGTGTTGTTTTTCACACAGCACATTCTGGGTCACAAAGACCGGGAATATCAACACTAAGGATAGTGCTCTCTCCACCAACGTCAAAACACCAAGTGAGGGAATATTTTAGGATGAAGGCTGTGTTTCCCCTCACAGCGCTCACCATCTCGTCCGATATTTAACCAACTATATTCATGATCTGGGATCCCGACTGATCGGACTTTATAATCCAGGTCTTCAGGTTTCACTGCCACACTTCTCCTCCGTCTCTCTCAGAGCTCACAGTCCTTTTAGCCATTTTCACCTTTACCGAGGAGGTTATGTTTTCCGTTCGGTTTGTTTGTTTTTTCGCAAGATTAGGCAAAAACTTCTGGCCTGATCGTCATGAAACTTGGTGGAAGGGTGTAGCATAGATCAAGGAAGAACCCGATGCATGTATTATTCTTTTCATAAAGGTGCTATATACAACACTCAGGGTCTGACATCACAAGCAAAACAGTGCGAACGGTGCTAACAGCGCTAGCACCAGCCAGTCACCAGCCACCACTACCTGATGTCATCGTAGAGCTGCGGGTAGTGCATTTATTCACTCAGCCCCCCTCGCTCTTTCCCCACACACACACACACACCTATATGTACACCTATCCACCATCAAATATCAGTCCATATTGGATTTACATTCATCAGGTGGACACATGTTTGCCATGAACTTTATAATGTGATAATATGCCAATGTTGTGTTTATTCCGCTGCCTCCAAGTTCCAAAAATAAATCTGTAAATGCAGCTTTTTCCCTGTGATTCGAGTGCCATCTGTATCCTCATTAAACACTGTGTTGTGTTCAGGTGATATAAAAGCTAATGAGCGTGTGCGCCTGAGGAGGATAGATGTGCCTGAAAGTTGCTTTAATCTCACTTCTAACACGAGACTGAGAAGTAAAGAAAAAAAGCTTGTTTTCCTCACAGCTTTGTTCCCACTGATACCAACACTCACTTTTATATTCTGCACATAATGTTCCTGTTACTGCGCCTTTATGAAGTTGTGATATCTTTATTTTCTAAAATGCCTCGTGCATTCTGTGCACCGTTCATCCAGGAGTGTTTATTATTAGACAGAGACTGTAGCTGTAGGATGGCAACTACACGGATCTTTCAGTAATCAAATCATCGCGGTCAGCAAGCGGCTCCGTCCATCTATCAAGGTCAAAGGCACAGTTTGCCAAATCTGTCGGCCGCTGTGTTTAAATCCGATTCAGATTATATGATGTGACCCAGTTATAAGAGAAGACTTAATGAGCCAAATCACTCTCTGCTAAATGCAGCTCTGTAATTAAACATATTTGCACACAAGTAACTTCAGCTCCAACAGTCCAACCTGTTTGATAATGTCACTCCCCAAAGTGTTGGTAAGCTCGGCTCAGTTAGCTTAGCGCGCTGACACCCCTACTGTGGATAAAACATTTAAAAAACATTCAACATCCGTTTTGGCTTAATTTTTAGGAATAACATGGACACAGAAACACAGAAGTAACAAGTCACAACCCAACGTATCCGCACACGTTCTCCACAGGAAACAACTTGGTTAGGGTTAGAAAAAGATCGTAGTTCCACACGGGACGTGATCAGCGTTCTCATCGACATGCTCCACATCTACATGGATTATAAACCAACTGATTTCGTGGGATGTAAAACATTCGAGTGCATGACTGTTTTTAGGTATAGCTACGAACAGCCTGAACAATACTAAGGCAGGGCGTCCCACAGTGCCACCTCAGATATAAATATAAAATACAACACAAAGTGTCTGGAGCAGCAGCAGAGGCACCAGTGCACACAGTTAATGCTGCTGTTTATGTCTTTATCTGAGGTGTGGCTGACTTCTCTAATAAACTTGCATCGTGTCGTGTACAGCCTGTCGCTGTACGTATTTAACATTTACATGTCTGTTGATTACACATGCACATTAGTGATCATTGCTTTGGAGAACGCCGGCCAGAGAGATGAAATCTAAGCTCTAGAAATGTTAAAAACATTGCGCCATAGTTGCTGAATTGATCTGAAATTGATTCAGAATCCAAAGAGTAAATTATTCAAGCTTCTTATGCAGAGCTTAACTTCTAACTTCAGCCTGACATTAGCAGCACGGTCGTAGCATTTGAAGCTGATTGTTTTTTACCCCAATGCACCTTGGGAGTTTTTGATTGTACTGTTGGCAGCAGACTTTAATGCATTAGGATTCAAGTTGCCAGAGAAACATGGAGAAGTAAGGTGTAGCTAATCCATTACTGACAGCCAGGTTGCATTAAAACCTCTGAGCTCCAGCATACTTTGCTCTTACATGTTTAAATGTTATTTCTGGTGGTGGCAGAAGGTTTTTGAAGGGAAATGTAATTCGCCTCCACCCTGTAGCACTCCAAAGGCCTGCAGATTGTTCACATGCAAATTATCTTCCAACTATTTATCTGAAATGCAGTAAAAGCAGAAGTAAAGAGTGAAAAAGGCTGCCAGGGCCCTTCTCACCCTCATGTACTGACTCATATTGGGACTTGCCAGATTATAGTGAAGCAGACACACAACTAAGCTCTTTTGCAGCCAATGCCATCGTCCTTCTGCCACAGCCAGCCACACGTTTCCCCTGCAGAACGCAACTCATTCGTTGTGGTTTTCCATCAGGAAAGTGTGTTTTGCCGGCTGAGCCGAGACTAAAAGGTAAAACCCTGCAGACCACTGATTGGTCACCAGCACGTTAATAAAGATCGCATTTATTTTTCACTCAACCCAGAATTAAAAGTGGAGGTACTTTAACTTCAAACAGGTGAAATCATACGAGTGTAGAACAATAGCTTCAAATAAGCCAAACCAGAGTAAGAGCAACAAAGAGAAACAATAGAATAAATATTCAACCAAATAGCTTCAAATAAGCCAAAAAAATAAGTACAAAAGTAAACTTCTTTTTTTTTTTTGACATCATGTAGGGAATAAAACAGCATATTTTTCAGTATTTACACAAACTGTGAAGCTTGTGACACTTCACACAGTGTTTTTTTTTGTTTTTATTGGCGAAATGAAAGTTTAGTTTTAAAATGGCAATGTCAAACATGTCCCTGGCTCTGATTTGTACTTAACCTCCCATTCACATGAGAGTGTGTGTGTGTGTGTGTGTGTGTGTGTGTACTTCAGTTTTACTACTGGAGGATCATTTATTAAAGGGTTAGTGTGTCTCTTTCAACCGTGAAAGAGAAAGCTCGCTCGCTGGGCTCCGGCTGTGTTTTGACTTCAGAGGCCTCCTCGGGGCCTCATTAGGCCGAGGACGACTGCTGTAACTGTGTTTGTATCTTCCAGGGAGCACATGAATAATACAGTGACGACTGCCATTAACGTGCTGCTTTCTACTGGAGTTCTGATGGCGTTTGCTTCTATAGAGAGGAAAAAACTCCATCTGCATCTCATTCAATTTAATTTAATTTCTTTTCATTCTAAACAAGACTGGAAGTGTAAATCCACCTCAAGGTTGTATTCATGACACATCACAATACCAAAGTGTTGCACAGTGAGAGTATTACACTGTCCTCTTCTTGTGGTGCGTTCACACCAATTTTATACCAAAATCCATGTTGATAAATGTAAGAGTATAAACAGTAAAGTCGCTGCTGTATTTATGCCAAAATGACATTATTTTGATTTTATTTTGCACTTCCACAGCACGTAAAGCAGGTTATTTCGGCCATGTTTGGAGAGACGTTGCTGGTATCTACATGGAGGTAAGCCCTGCCTCCTCCCTGGCACATCCAGCGCGAGTCAAGAGAGCGGTCCAACTCGTGCGAGTAGCGCAAGGCGAAAATATGGCGTGAACATAGAGAATGTACAGTACGTACATAAACTTTCAAATGTAAAGGTCATGAGGTCAAATACTCAGAAAGGTTCATCACCTGCGGAGTAAATCAAAAAGCTATCGAACAATCATATTATTAGAAGTCATGTGTACAAAGTCGACTGTTTATCCTGAAGGGAGAATGATCCTACACTGTTTAAAGGAAAGAGGGGTCTCTTAATGACTCTAATCTTAATTAGATTAGATTGTCTAATCTTACTAGACTTCTACTCTTAATCCTCTGTGGACCCTGACGATCCACCGCAGATTTAACAAGAATGAAAGTTGAAAGTCAGTCAGAAATGTGGTTAAAGAATATTTATTAATTAGCTTTTAGACTTTAAGATGCATCATTGAAATTTGAACATTAGACTTTAATATAGAACTTTCGGCTGAAGAATATCCAACCAACGTGTTCGTTAAAGTGAATTTATCGACTGGTACAACTTCTTTCAAGGTTCATCGAAATCCTTTTCATCCTCTGTGGAATATGAACGAGCTCAATGTCAATAAAATCAGTTCATTGCATTTTGATATTCCTTGAGTACAGATGGAAAGAGATGGAAATGTTGGCCTGATGGTGGCACCAGAGGAAAGTTAGGATTGTCCTTTAAGCCATGAGCAGTCATCCTTTGGTTTGGAGACGAGTTAATCGCCAAAGTGTTAAGGTTAAGGTGAAAATGTCACCTCGTGGTGCTATGTTCAAGGACAGGCATTCGTGGAAAATCATGGCAACCATGTCCAGTCCAATTTTTATGAAAATCCAGGTGAAGCGCCCATTAAAGGTTCAGCAAAAGCACTAAGAATACTCCTCTGGGGAGTAATGGACCATGCATGTTCATACCAAAGTGTGTTCCAATCAGTTCTGTAGTTTTGAAGATATCTTGAAAACAAACATGGCCGCCCTTCAGCCCTCTATTGGCATAAAGCCATAGTAATTATTATTGTGTGTGTGTGTGTGTGTGTGTGTGTGTGTGTGTGTGTGTGTGTGGGTGTGTGTGTGTGTGCGTGTGTGTGTGTGTTTGCTGCATCTTATTTGTCTTGCTGCACCCTTTTGACTGCCAGAGGTGAATCTGTGCTTGTGTCAGCTCTTTGGCTATTTATAACACATCACACAGAACTAAAATAGTACTATCCACCACATCAGTGTGTGTGTGTGTGTGTGTGTGTGTGTGTGTGTGTGTCTGATGCCCGCTACAATATGACTCCGCCATCGGAGCCATTGCATCATGTGGCTGAGCCGTATTACTAACTGTGGATTTCCCCTCGTAATCCCAATGATATCATGGCGTGAGTCACTTCCTTGCACACAATGATGACAGCACAAACTTAAACACATTTCAAAACTGTCTAACAGAGAAAGTTGGTCCTCTTCCAGCTCTTCTGGGTTTATGGTTGGATTAAGAAAGTGTGTAACGTTGACACTTTGACACTGCTATTTGTGTCTCCTACCAATTAGCCACCATCTCCCTCGAACTGTAACCAAGACGTTGGGTTTAGGCAAACCGTAACTACTCTACGGAACTGTCCGTGATTATCATTGTAAGTGTGCCATGCTTTAGTTTTACATGACGTGCAGAGCATGTCTGTCCTTTATATATCAGAACTCCATACGGTAAAATCATTTGATTATTCTCTGATCAGATATTTTCAGATTTAAATCCTGAAATGTTTTGCACTTTATTTTATTTAGGCCAAACTTTTTATTTATGTTGATAAATTGAGAAGGTTGATATACAGTATTTAGCCAGATATGGCCTTAAAACAGCCTTCTGCAGTTCTTAAATCGTGTGTGAAATATCATTTAATATAAAGTATTGTGACGCTGCAGAGGTTCAACAGACTAATTATTTTTAATAAATTCTTCAATGAAAATGAGAATAATAATGTCGAAATGATCCTTCTCTCTAATATCATATAATATCATTTAGATTAGATTGACTTTATCTTTGGCTTCTCCAAGTACAACAGAGGTACATACAAATACAAATATACAAAAGTGCAAATGGGCATTTTATATACATATATATAGACTTCTAATTGTAGTTTCGCAAAAAAACACAAATAGCCAGATTAAAATGGGAATTTAAGGACATTTAAGTCCTCCGGTACGTCGCTGTGGGACAGAAGTGAACACATCTGAAGGAGCTCAGATTTAAGCTAAAGTTGATCGTTAGCATGAGTTTGTGTTATATCAGACCAATGCAACGAGATGTATCTGTCGTATCCGTGTTTACCGTCTAAAGTTAACATTTGACGATATCTTAGAGTTTTAGATCATATGTCAAGTGAGGGTTGTGATGTGAGCGCTAATAGAAGACGGCCTTGAGAGGAAGAAGCAGGTTGATGAAAAGCTCTTTATGCCGCTTAGGCCAATCCTCCGGCACGTTTCCAGGACGAGCGTTAACCAGAGGAAACAAGGGTTTATCTCTGAGCAGTAAGACGTGGCTAATCACTGGCATGTGCTTAGTTGGACTGGCATTGCTCTGGACCACTGGCTGCTTCCACACACTAACAGCTCCACCAGCTCCACCAGCTCCACATGCCTCCATCCTTATCTCTGTCTTTTCATAATTAGTTTATTAGTGTGATACGGGGTTTTGATGGGTGACCTGGAGACATTGTTTACAGGAGATGAATTGTACATTCTGGGCAGGTTTATCAGCTCTACACAAAGTACACGTCCAATCAGGAAGTTTGTAGCAGCGGCAGTTAGTTTGTCCCATATTCCCGCCATCTTTTTGGCACATTTTAATTTGCAGTAACCAAACAATGGTCACCATGACTGATAGTTAAAGAACTGTTAATGTGGTTTTCTCTTCTCCTGCTGATATTTGCCATCTTAGGCTGTGGCTCAAGCGATGTTTGCGTCGGTCTTTTGGTCCAAAGATAACGAATCCTAATGAGTCTGCTGATCCTCTGACTTTTATTCCAGCACCACCAGCATGTCATATGTTCACTAATCCCAAAAAATATCTCAAAGTCTTCATATTGAGGTGCTGAATGTCTGATTTTACATAGAGCTGCTTGGTTTCTCCCAATAAATCATGACAAATATCAGCCTATTAATAATACTGTTAATACAAATTTCTAAATAACTTGTGTGCTTTCCATCAATCTCCTTAGTGTGAATATATCACCATGTAGACTAAATTGCACATCCTACATCAGAGCAGCAAAATCAAAATCCAAAAATGCATGTATTATTCAGAATCAGATGGGGGGGGGCATAAAAACCTGCACACGCACCTCTACACACAACAACAAGTGTTGCTGTTCTGAAACAACAGCTAAGCGATAGTTACATGTATCCTGGCCGGTGACTTTGTTGTTTTTACAATGTTTCTGTAGATACATAAAGCTAAAACAGAACAATGAGCAAAAACAATACCATGATTCTACGAGACAAGACTTGACCGATCACTAAGTTCTTAGTCTTCTTACTCCTCAAAAGCACATCGTACACAACCAAACGTTAGACGGACACACTTAGTCACTATCTGCATTTTAGCAGATAAAGAGATGGTGGAGACCAAAACAGAGCTAAAAGACAGTAAATGTTGGACTAACATTCACAAACACAACTCCAGATGAACGATAGCGTTGCTCTGTAACTGATGGACGTGTAAATAAGCAACAGATCAACTTAAAAGCTGATGATGTTGTTGTGTTGTTTTAGGTTGCAGGCTTAAATGCCAACAATGTTTTGAAATAATATTTCCATCAGCCCGCTGTACTTTACAGTAAGTTTTTGGCACAACATGAGATGTGTTGTGTACGTTCATAGTCCCTACATGTTGACCCCTAATGATTTTGGTTATTCCCGATATTTCCTCTACAATCAGGCCCAATACGCTCTAAGACGCCTCTAAAATGAATCCCAGATTACAGTGACAGTAAATCAAGGACAGCTGAACTGGACCTATAGATGGGAAACTCAGTTCAGACGTTATTCATTGGCCAGATGACCACAAACCTTTCTGTGTATGTTCCTGGTCCCTCGAGGATGAGCCGTAAAGATGTTCCTCTAGCATCACAACCAGGCCAAAATGTGCGCATGACCTATACGGTCCAAAACAATGAAAAACTAATCACCACATTCTCATTCAATGAGCCGTATTTATTCGTGGTTACAGAGTATGAACCATAATATATCTGTATGACTCCCTGACTGTTCCTTTAGTTTCAGCAATGAGGCCAATATCAAATAAGAAACCATAAATATTAATAACTAACAACATTAATGCTGACCAGAGGATGGACCCTCATGACATCTTCATGACTGTAGACATGTAATCCTGTTAATATTACATCTGTAAACCTTTTATCAGTCAAACCTGGCTGTGTGTTTTGTCTGCACGAGCATCTTGTCAGCTAACGGACAAGGTGGCGGCCGTGCAGTGGAGTTGCACCCGGATCGAACAAACCCCACCATGTAATTACTCAGGCTCCCCGTGTCCACAGCCTGCAGGTGGGACCCTGACAGCAACACTCCTCCCCCACTGTCAACCCTCTCCCTGGGAGTAATGAGGCACGCCACACACACACGCACACACTCGGCACAAAGCCCATCCCTGTCTGTGTGTGTGTGTGTGTGTGTGTGCCGTAGCCGTATTTGTGTGAGTAAAAGATACGAGAAAAAGCATAATAGAGCAAAGGAGGTGGGTACGAGACGAAATGTCACTCAGCTTTTGTGAGTGTTGTGAAATAATAAACTACCTCATTTTGCTTTTTTTAAATGTTTTACTCAAACTAAGAAAAAGCAGGAATAAGAGGTTAGTGTTAATGTGGATTACAAGGACGATTAGAGACGGCAGACGGCCGAGAGAAAGACAAAGACTCAGCACTGAGTTCAGTGGAGGGGTGTGTACATGCACCTGTGTGTGTGTGAGTGTTTACACACACACACACACACACACACACACACACACACACACACACACTCACACACGTCCCTCCTCCACCTGGGAGAGCCTGCCAGGCAGAATTGAACAGCTGGATGCAGCTTCTTCAAACCCACACAGAATAATGGCTGCAATTTGGCACTTGATGAATCCCAGGGAAAACAGAAATAATTTCACCCGCCTCCATTAAGCCTTGATAGCACTTCTCCAGCTCCGTCTGCACAGGCCAATCTGACGCTCGAGAGTCTGTTCAAAAACAACAAATGCCTTTTAATCACTTGTGCAAATCCATATGTTTCCATTGAAAAGGCTGCTCGACATCCGCAGCGCTCCAAAAAAAAGAGAAGAAAACCTGCTTTTCATCCCCCGAAGCTGCACATGCTGCTACACACGTCCGTCTCCGTCAATACAGACGGATATTTTAGGATAAAAAACACACAAACACACTATCTTTTATGGAAAGTTCTTCACAAACACATCCAAGAGTTATGCGTTTGGATCAGAGTTAGCACAACGCGCTAAAACGACAACTATTTTAGAATAGAAGTGATGGAAAAAGTGTTCAACTCTTTAGTCGCACTGCACTCGTAGTAAACTGTAAATATAGCAGGGTCAAAAACTAGAAAGTCTCCAGAAATGGACATACTGAAAGTCACAGACTGTATTTAATTTAACAATTAAGGTACTTTTTACCTCTGAGAAATAGATTTAACGCTGACTGCTTTTCTCTCTTTTAACGAGAGAGGCGAGACTGACAAAATAGTAAAAACGTAGTCAGGAAAACCAAAACAACAAGCTAATAGAGGCTAAAACGCTCCGCAGCGGTTAAACTCGGACGGAATCGCAGCATTTGATAATAAAAATGGAAACTGTTGAATACTCATGGGCTCCACTATATATTATATTCTAACACTTGATTTTGTAACTGTATTGAAGCAGATTCTTTTTTTTTTTTTTTTACATAAAATGTATTGACATTAATTCAGTTTTGAATACTTTCTAATTGCCTTGTTGAAACTACCGTATTGATCCACCGCAGGATTAAACGCTCTGTTGATGACAAAATGTGCTGACGTTGTAAAACGCAGAATTTTGGAAAGAATAAAACAGAATCTGGCAAAGAGATTACAAAGAACTATAAAGGGCTTCTTATTATTAACATTACTGGCACATCTAATCAAAACACATGAGCATCGTTCTCACTGTGTCTTCCTGCAGTTTATTAGATGAACTGTGTGAAGCACTTGATCCCCCCCCCCCTCTGACGGTGCCCTCACGAGACCCCTTTCAGCTCGGAGGTTAAAGGTCACCTGAGAGAGGCAGAGGGTGGAGGTGGTGTGTGTTTGTGTGTGTGGGGGGGGGGGGGGGGACTGTTTGACACAGGGGCTCATGTGTTTTGATTGGGTGATGTGACTCGGAGTGAAGCCTCTTCTTCTTTTCTTTTGTGTGCACCACATGGACATGAGCATCTGCGGCAGAGGACAATACAGAGACACTGTGTGTGTGTGTGTGTGTGTGTGTGTTTTGTTCAGCCCTGCAGAGACTGTTGTTGTCCTGCACCGTACCAGGAAGTGTCGATCCCCGCGGTCTACGCTGGTGGGGCCGGTGCGGCGGGGGTCAATAAGTGCATCCAGGAAGTATCCTGCACCAAAAGCCTATTTTGTATTCGTGTAAAAGGAAGTCTTGACTACACTGTGCAGCAGGAGGGCTGGGATCTACTATTACGTTTACATTTTTCTATTTTTACACCACATCAACGTTTCTTTCTGGTTCCAATCGGCTCTGAATTTCTTGTCCACGTCTGCAACTCTCCAAGAAAAAAACTTTTATTCTAAACGGCTATTTCATAGTAAAATTATGAAAAGACAGACACTGTTTATACATGTTGAAATAGAGTTAACAACCCACAAACAGCTGAGCACTTTCTGCCCAGACTGTTTTGGAAACAGGTTCAAATTCAGTTCAATTTCAATTTCTTTTACAGAAAACATATTAAAGGCTTAAATCGGTGTTACATCTGTACACAAAAGATTTGATGCTGCTTTGAGACATTTATCCCCTGAGCTGTTTAAAGTGGATTTTAAAGGATAATTCCAGTTTATTACAACTCGAGTTTTAGGTTTGTAGGTTTTGGCCATTGTGCCTTTTGGTTATGATAATAACTTTATAGATAATTTGGTCACAATTTTACAGTTCGCCTTCGTTTTTTCTAACTTGGCTTTGTTGTTTTTTTTAAAACAATGTTTCTTGACTTCTTAAAAGCATTGACCAGCGTTGACCAGTGAGACGCGTCTCCTGCCTGTGATGTGACAAAATCTCGTTTGTCATCTTTTTTACTTTGCTTGTTTACATATTTGAGCCACTTATGCGTCGGCCCTGATCTCTGCAGAACAGAGACAATAACTTTATATCTTCAGGTTCTTAAAATAGACCCGGAAGTCCCAACATATTAGACACATCCGGCCAACAAAACACTCTTTTGTAATATTGTATTCTATGATTTAACATCTGACATTGAAACACAGAGACGATTGGTCCGCATGGGAACTAATGTGACTTTATGTTTGACCAACTTTTTATATTTGGCCACGATCTCTGTGATACTCGACCACCGGGCCGAGCATCCAGTGCAACATCCTCTCAGCAGCTTTACTGGGGATCGATCTCTCGCCCACATATACTCATATATATATATATATATATATATATATATATATATATATATATATACTGACATATATGAAGTGTCCCAAAGAAGGAGACAGGATGAGACAGAAGGGGACGATCATCAACGCTTTAACAGATTTACCAGAGAGGTAAGTTTAATGTAATGTTACACAGCTTACACTTCTTCTTCTCCTCGTGACGCTAACAGAGGAGTAACTGACTTCTGAAGCACAATGAAATATTTTTATTTCTTTTTTATCTTTTTTTCTCGTTTTCAGTCCCTCTCCAGCAAACAGCATGTTTTATTTATGCCACTGTGCAGATTAATTTAGTGCTTCACATCTGTCTGCTGAAGGAGGAAAGTTCACATGTCTGTTGTGGGATGTGGGAATTTCAAGCTTCCAGTGCGCCGACAACAGAGACGTCTTTTCAATGAGGATGAGCAAATGTTTTCCAGGGCAAAGCCTCACCTGACTGGACAATTAGCTATTAGCTATTAGCACTTATATATTCCTGCAGGCTTTTGTCTAGCGTCATAAAAGACACTAAATTCAAACTCAACAGAAACAAAGTGAAACTCGAAAAACGCGCTTTGGTTCGTCTCCGCACGGCTCCAGCAATCACCAAAATAAACCTTTAATTTCCAGTTTGCTTTTTATTAAATCAAATAATAATCATATCTTGCACAGCACTTTAACCTTTACTCTTATTTTTTATCTTATTTTTATTCTTATTCTTTTGACTCTTTAATGACTTCATGTATTTTAATGTTTTGAAGCTTTACATGTTTTTTGTAAAACACTTTGAACTGCCTTGTTGTTGAAATAAATCAACTTAAATTTGACGAGATAGATGTGAAAATGTGTTGGCTCCATTAACCCCCCCCCCCCCAGAAAAATGGATATGTTGGCTCCTGAAATTCACTCGGAGATTACGGCCCTAAGTTGCAATAAAGTGTATTTATCCATGAACAGAAATGTAATCCCCGACCTTCTGTCTGCAGTAGAGACAATACACGTCCTCCGCCAAAAGACATAACGAGCAGTGCCAGATTACACAGCGCTGTAAAATCCCGTGCATATGCAGGTAGTGTCGGCGAGCAGTGCGCCGCACATGGCTCATCTGTTTGTTTTATTTAGTGTTTTTGCGCCGGTACACATCCGGCTGGTCGTTCACAGGGTCTGATTAAATGGATTAAACATCAATATTTCCAGAGAGCATCAAGTGAAACTCTTTCCCTCGGCACAAACTGGGAGCGGTCGTGTCTTGAGAGCCCGGCCCCCGCTTTACCACTGGGCTAACTTCAGCCGCCCGTCTGCACGGGGGTGGGGGTAAGAAGATGTTTTCAAACTATATGTTGCTCTCACATAAAAACACAGGCGACACTTTGCTCCTCCCTGTCGCGTGGAGCGCAGGACTAAGATGAACTTTCCTCGTATGTTTTCACTGCAGCAGAGGTTGAACATCACGTGTACTTTCAATACAGAGTCAGTATTAACTATGTGCAAATAAGTGTGTTTTCCTATGTGCATTATGGGTATTTAACTTCATTATAACTTCTAAAGAAAGCTTTTTAGTGATCAATCTGTTCTGGTTCTGAAGGCCAGATCTCACCAAATATGTCACATAAAAAGGCAAAAATCAACATTAAAAACCAAACTAGCATCAGGGAGGAGGAGACACACACACACACACACACATACACACATCTATAGTGTATCTAGGTTAACTTTGTCTGGCCAATCTGCTCTGGTTTCTCTAACCTTAATCTCCTGCGCTGCCTGAACACGGTGGGAGGTATACAGCGCGTAATACCACAGGATTTCCATTCCTTTGCACAGAGTGGGAAATAAATCTGGTAAACAACAATAAACAGAAGGATTGAAGGTGCATTTACAGACCATGTGCAGAGTCTGACCTGTGTGTATGTTTAAGGGCTTCTTTTGCCTGGTAATTATTCATTCTGTGGCCAAAATTAATAATTAATGTAGGTTTTGACACTGAATACTTGCAGAACATTTGCTCCCGCAGGACTGCAGGGGAGAGAAATGGAAGTTGACAGAATCATAAAATGTGTGAAGAGATTACAGCCACACAGAGACACCAGTCAAATGAACGCACACATTATTAAATGTCTTTGTTCTGGTTATTGCAAAGTTAGAGTGTAAATAAAAGAAGATATGAAGATACAAACAGAGGATCTGCTTCCTTCACTCAAAATGAGTTTGTTTGAAGCTAAAAACATAAAAAAAAACGTTAAAAACCTTTATCGTATTTGCACGTCGCGCCTGCGTCAGAGAGGATCTTTTGTATCTTTTGACTCCTCTGACGGAGGTTTGATGCTGAAGCGCATCAGAGTTTGTTTTTCGGTCGAACGTGATGATGAGCTGCCGTCACGACACAGATTTCTGATTGTTCAGAAGGAAAGTGGAGTTTTCTTGTGCTTTTTACAAATCCTTTTCTGTTTGAAAGTAAGAATGAAAGCATCATGAATCACAGAGAAAGCATTACCAAAGCGTTATTAAAAATGTTTCTTTAATTGTGTTATTACAACCAGATAAGTTGTTTGTAAACTTGGCGCCTTTTTGAAGAATATCTTCCTTTCTGTTTCACATTTGTTGCACTTCATCCATACTGTGCATCTTTTAGTGATTATTGTTTGCTCTGTTCGTGCTCCACACCCTGAGACACACACATACAATGAAAATGAACAACTTTCCCCAAATAAATCCACCATTCAAAGCAAACAGCCAGGATGATTCTGGATGAATATATGAAAGCATCACAAACACAGATTATTAACAAGTATAGATCACATTTCACGCTCCACCCGAAGCCAGCATCGATCCCACACAGGCTGAGCTGCATTGTCAGGACTAAACCCATTGATCAGCTCCTACTGGTGCAGGGGGGGGGGTGCAGCCCATCCCAGTATAACCAGTACATTGATCCAGCAAACCAGAGACAGATTAGACAGAAGAGAAAGAAAACATTGATCCAGCTGCATCCAAAGGGCACCCCGTCCCTCAGGGACTCTCCCTCCATCCTCCGTCTCTCTCCTCCACGCTGCACGCTGGACCGTGCAGCAGCATCGCCTCCTTCTCACCATGTGCTGCTCTCCACCAGGGAGAGGCACCACCCAAAACAGCAGCAGGGAGCCGAGTACTGCACAGCTGCACCAACTGTAAGGCTGCTGTACTCGCAACATCCACCTCTGGCTTACTTTTCAAATACAACATCTGCACTAAAATACTCTGGCTGCAGTATAGAGCGTGCACAGAGCCACATGCAGCCACACACACACACACACACACACACACGCACAGACATTTCTCCTCAACTGTGCATATGTCAAACTGTGATGAATGAGTCAATAGCAGCGCAGGGCAGCCGAGGAGTCCCAGCTGCCTCCGGTCCAGATCGGTGAAGCGCAGCCAAAAGACAAGCCGAGCACACCCCGCTGCCCCCACCAGTCTGGGGGCAAAGAGACATTCACCTCAGGGACTGCAGTAAATATGTTACCACACTATACTGTTGCAAGATGGCTCCAATGCATCAAGCTCTGCCACATGCACGTGTGCGAGAAAAGAGGCTCGGAGAAGAAACGTTGGCTCGTAAATGAGCTTCTTCTTCATTTGCAGGAATAAAGCGAGGGACACAAAGCATGCAAATAAAGCAAAAATAACAGAGAAGAAGAACACTTTGAGCAAGTTCACCAGCTTCCCTTTACCCTGCTGGAGGTGATACAAGCATTTTGTTTCAAGAGTAGTAGAGGATGGGACATCCATACACCACTCCCCCCCCCCTCCGGACCCCAGGGTGGACCGTACCTGTTTGCCAGATGTACACTGGTTTAGTTTCCACTGCGGTTTGTGCATCCATCTCCCAGACGCAGAGACAGAGCAGTGCTATCCTCCACAGAGAGGGGAGCGCTGCACCTCTCCAGACCCCCAGCGTCCCCACAGCTCTGCTGGCCAGCCCCATGGCCCCCGCACGGCAAGAACTGTAGTTCCCAATGCAGTGAAGAAGGGAAAAACAAGCCTGGCGCCGAGGAAAGGAGCTGGACTGAAGTGTGTGTGTGTGTTTGCTGCTCCTGCTTTGTCCACACCATGCAGTGCGTCCAAGAAGAAGTAATCCCAGGCGGACAGGGCTCCTCTCGTCCTCCTCGTCCTCTCGTCCTCCTCGTCCTCTCGACTTCTCTTTCTCTTGTGGACCCTTAATGAGGGAGATCGAGGTCTGGCAGTGATAAAAACAGGAACAATAGATCCCTGAGCCCCTGAGCCCAGCCTGCTGCTGCTGCTGCTGCTGTGTGTGTGCCGGGTTGATGCAGCGCCTCCCTCTCTCTCTCTCTCGCTCTCTCTCTCTCTCTCGCTCTGTCTGTCTC
>CALSCE010010855.1:403574-414826 GCA_943593645.1 Bovichtus variegatus | reverse complement strand
CTCTCTCTCTCCCTCCCTCCCTCTCTCCCTCCCTCCCTCTCTCTCTCTCTCTCTCTCTCTCTCTCTCTCCCTGCCTCTCTCCCTCTCTCTCTCTTTCTCTCTCTCTCTCTCTATCTCTCTTACACACAAACACATGCAAATATTTATAAACTGAGGAAGTAAAAGGACTCAATATGCCTAACATTGTTTTACTATATATATACTTTTTTTTTTGTGAATTTTTCCATGTTTATGTTGATTAACTGTTTATTTTTGCAGGTCAGCATGTTAGCGTTAGCATCAGTGTTCATTTTGGAAGCTATTTTACTCTTTTATATTATAGTTTTAGTGCTCGTTTGGTGCATGCATGGCTCCACGTTTACACATGAATCCATTCACATGTGTTGTATTGAGGTGGAGTCAGAGAAGCTTTGTCAGGCGGAGGGAGATATATCGCTAATTATTACTCATGAAAATGTATTTCTTTCCTGTTTTGGTGAACTTGTAGCCTATTTTCTATGTGCTACCACTGAATTGTGATTTACTGTTTATCAGACCACAAATAAGACAATAATTAGCTTGCTAGTTTGCTAACTCCACCGTGCTTTCATGCTACACTGGTTACAGAAAATTTGCCAAACGGCGCTGTGTCTAAACAACGGTCCCTCGCCATACTTCCCGCCACAAGGAGACGTAGCTGCCGCCCGCTGTCCTCCAGACAAACTCTTCTCCTGGCACCACGGCGTAAGGAGGAGGGACAGCGGGCTGTGCTAGCAAGCTAATTATGGTCTCATCTGTGGTCTGATAAACAGTAAACTCATCAAATTCAGTGGCAATTTGGTTTGAACTTCACACCAGAAGTTAGTTCACTTGAAGCGGTTGGAGGGCGTAACACTTGGAGACGGAGCAGAGTTCGAGTCCGGGCATTCACACAGACCCACAGGCTGATTCACGCTCCTCTGGACCCGTGTCCTGCAGCTCCGGGTGTAAAAGTCTTACAAGCCTGAGAGTTGACATTGGAGAGTGTGTTAAGATGACCACACCCCCCTCTGCAGGCCCAGGTAATCTCTCTGGGTAATCCCAATGCAAGTGAGCAGAATGATCTCTCACACACAGTTATATATAGGTACATTTTCAACACATTCTCACCCCCAACTCGTCTAAATCAGCTCGGTCAATGAAACTGCCCTTTAACTTATAACAATCATTTCAAAATAAACTTCCATCTTCACAAGAAGTTTAGGTTTCGGCAACAAAACTGCTTTTGTTCGTAAAAGCTTGTGGTTGACGTCAATTTAACAGGACTTTTAGTTTCCCTCCGGACAGGAACGTGTGTTAGCTGGTCTGCCGCAGCAGAGGAGGCGGGAACAGGTGTGTAAATTGAGGTGCAGGCAGGTGATGGGGGAAGGAGGGAAAGTCCAAGGGCATGTAGTGGATGGAAGTGAAATGGTAATGAAAGGGCTCGGGGAATAAGGGAATACGGCTGGAGAGGAGGGACAGAGAACACAGCCCTGCTCAATCCCCCCAGGCCCCTTCAGTCATTTCACAGCCATTAGCTTAATAAAGGAACATTTCACCCGCTGCTCAATGTGTACCCCACAACAAATTAGCCCTACTGGGCTCCCCGTCTATCTCAAACTGCCCAGCTGGCGTATTGCTTTAGTTAAGACCCCCATGCCAGCCAGAATCATAAACACACACACACACAAACTGTGATTGGTCATAACGGCATAAAAATCCTAAAATCACAAGGTAACATAATCGCTACAAAATGGATTTGAAATTAATTTGTTTTTAATTGAAAATGTAACAGCGTAATGATCCGCTTCTCAAACTGTTCTCACTTACGACGCGTCAAATACTGAAGCTTTGTCATGAAGGCATCGTTCACTCCAATTTGAACACACCAAAATAAGACGCACAGAGCTACTGGCGTAACGTAAATGAAAGTCTTGCACCAAGGAGACTGGTATCCGCGTCTGTCACTCTCGATCTTTTCCTTACGTTAACCAAGTCGTTTTGTTGCCTAAACCTAAAGTTCCTGTGAAGAGAGAAGTTTATTTTGAAATGACACAAACTAGCAGGAAATTGAGACACTGTCTAAGATAAATGTACCTGTAACTTACAGAAGAGAGGGATCTCTGCAGAATTCTATGCATACGGTAGGGAAATGTCTGTGAGTTTGCAAAATGTTCTACCGCCAGTCAGAAAGTCAGTAAACAATCACAAATTCGGAATAATACTATTTTACTTTGTTATTGTCTATAGTTATTATTGGTCATTTACATAAAAACACACGATTCAAACGAGTAGGAAATAAATGATTGTAATTTTATTCAAATATTTACATTGATTAAAGTTAAATCTTTAGTAGTTTAATTTATTATAAGTTGCTTAAAGCTCATGTTAGGAAGTTAAACGGCTCATAATTCATCTAATATGTATTTTATTTTGCTGTGAAAACATCTTCAAACAACTAGATTTATTCGTCACCAAAAACTACATTTTACAAGATTGCATTTGAACACATCATGATAAGGTTATAACTTACTTTCACCCAATTCAACTTTACCGAGTAGAGCTTAAACGCATTATAATGTATCTCAATGGAACCTCCGTTAGCGTTACCTGTTAGCTCCGTTATTTAGCCGACAGCTAACGTTAACTAATTTCAACACAGATTTGTTGTTTACAATGTAACAAGATCACCACAGACCTATGCATGCCACCCACCCCCCCCGCTATTTTATATTGCTGTAAAATAGGATTTATTCAAATTTCTCACCAAAAACTACATTTTACAAGATTACATTTGAACACATTATGATAACGTTATAACTTACCTTCGGCCAATACTCAATTTTACTGAATAGACATTGAACGCATCATAATGTAACTCAATGGAACCTTCATTAGCTGTTAGCTGTTCGCTCTATTATTTAGCCAAGCAGGATTGTGCTGCTCACTGACTGCTATGTTGACTCGCTCTCCTACAGATTTCAACACAGATTTGTTGTTCACAATGTAGCATTATCACCATAGGCTCTTTGGGCCGGGGGCATCTTTAACTTTTGACCCCCCCCCCCCGGTCACATGGGTCATTCGGGCTTCTCAAGGAGGAAGGACACGCAACAGGGAGAAAGTCAGTTTGAGTGAGAGCAAGGCTGAAGGCTTATCAGGGCTCTAAGGGGTTTAAATGTGACTCTGATTAGTGGGACTCTGCTGGGCCGGATTGAGTCTCTGCTGCAGTTAAGATGACAAACAGATACTGGTAATATATATATAATGAGAAAGTGTGAGAGCAGATATCTATGGAGGAGATGCACAGCTCTGTATAATGCATACAGTAAAACAGATTATAATGTAGATTAAAACGTATTATAACAACGGTGTATCAAAGGAGACTTAAATTAGCCATGTGCATAAGTAGAGGGTGTTATTCTGTTACTGATGGCTCAAACTCACTTTTCACATGTACCAAATTTACAGAAAGAAAGAAAAAGCTTTGTCTTATTTATCAAACTCTTCATCTTTCTCTATTGTTGAGCCTCATGAGAAGTTACTGACATGGCCGCTAAATGAGCACACTGCGTATTTAAGGCACAGTCTCGTACGGATTGACAGGAGCCATGAGACATCATCATATCGGGGTTTCTTTCCATCAACAAATCTTTCACAATGCTAAGCTATCAAAGTAATATGTAGCCGTAGCTAACTGCTTAGCCGTTACTGATAGGTGCTGCACAGTGATTTAGCACGTTAGCTAGCTCACAGTTAGACTTCCATCCATGCTGTGTAATAATGTATCTTTGCTAATAAGATGTTGAATTCATGCTAATGTGTTTTTTCAGACATCTTAATATAAAAACAACAATTTGCCGACCCCTTTTCCAGCCCAGGGGTCACGGACCGCCCGTCGATGCAGTAGGTCTGAGTGTGAACGAGCGATTCCACACATCAGAAGAGATGACGATGAGGAGGGAGAGAGATGGAGACATGTGTAGAAAAAAGGGAATAATGAAGACACCGTCTTCACATACATGTTTATATTCCCAGACGCATTCAGTCCGTTGTTTGTTTACCCGCTATGTGCACGGTGCTGATAACTGAACATATCGCAGCGAGACATGTGATAAAACCCTCCAGGCACTCAAGTGCCGACAGAAGCTCATAAGAGAGTTATTACTGTCTCCATTAGCAGAGCATCATCATAACTCAGAGCTGCTGCTGCAACAGCAGGCTGCCAGTGATGAGGGATGTGTTCTACATACTTCACCGTCCAACTTGGTTCTCTCTCTTCAGCGAGAGGCATGTAAAATCTTAAATTTCTTGCAGTGCTTGAATGCACCACAAGCAAAGCAAACGTCAACCGAGTTTCACGGCTGTGAAGTGGTTACGAAATGTAATGTACTGATACACGAACTTACCGTGTTCGTGACTCACAGCACGACTTTCAAACGGATGTATTTAAGTGGAAGAATCTTTCCTGCCTGCTCCACATTTTTCCAGTTGTTTTGTCCTTTTTCATTATTTTTTTACTCTAACGGCTACTTTACTGAACATTTAATCACAGTTATATTTGTTTTTATTCCTTTATTTTAATTGTATTTTGACGGTCTTTTGATTATTTATTTATTTATTATGGTATTAAATCATATTATATTTTATATGGCCTTCCAGCCTACTGTTTGTCTCTGTAACCTACTCGGCACTATTACAGTTGAGCAGTTTTCTTGTCAAAATAAAGTAAATATACTAATATTATAAATACTGTAATATTATGATGTTAATTGACTGTCAAATGTTAATTTTCTCTGTTTTTTTTACTATTTATAGTATAGTATAGTAGAGTATAGTATACTATAGTATAGTAAAATTAACATTTGTGTTTTATTCTATAGACTACTGACAACATTTCTCCCAATTTTTTTATGAAAAAGTTGTCATTTAAAGCATTAAGCCTCTAAAATTTGATCAAGAGAAATATGAGAAAGTTGCCTGAGAGCATTGGGACCATGTGGGACCAATAAAGTACATCTATATATCTATGTGTCTATCTATATATCTATATATATATACTGTACAGTATAGGTACATATGAATCCTGAACCATGCTTGACAAGAACTGTTAAATCGAGCGCTGCATTGCCAGACCAAGCATATCCAATTTAAATATGCAAATGTTATCGCAGGGAGCAGGATGGAGAAACAAGGTGGCAATGAGGGAGAACAGAGAACAAAACAGGACGTAATGTAATTAAATGTTTGCTATTGTTGGCTTGCATGATCGAGAAATCAATTATCATGTTCAGAAATGATGTTAAACGCTGTCTGCTGTCAGGACTCCAGGGAGGGAAGCATCAGAGATATTAGGCTGAAGTTAAAGGATCATTTGTTGTCATTCTGCAACTCACGCTTGTAACACAGTTGTTATCCATTTATGCTACACAAGGAAACAGGACAAAACAAAGACAGCAGTGGATTCATTTAGTGCTTTTTTTTTTTTCATTGGCATCAGCAGCAACAGAAACAACGGTGACTGCTCTGTGCAGATAAAATGGCCGACATCTTTAACACTTTGAGGTTCGAGCAGCAAGCGTTGATGTAAACGCGGTCGGTCTCGTCCAGCCGGAGCACAACGTTCTTCTTCGAGCCTCTTAACAGTGCACCAGATTAATGCATTTAAAAAAACTTTTTCCCAATATTGTGCAGTGTTAGATTTGTATCCAACCTTGCTGACGGGACGACGTTAGCATCGCTGGTTCCTTCGAAGAAAAGTCAAAGTTTTCCATTGATTTTTGTATTATAATATAAAATGAGTTCTGTGTCAAACTAACGTTTATGAACATGTTTTGTTCAGAAATATAATCCCAAATGAACGCCACTTTTATCACTTATGAGGCGAACATTCAATCTCTACAAAGCTAACGTTAGGCTATAAGCTAACTACAGCACGGTCACATGACTTCACGTCACCACCGCTCAGCTAACGGAGGCTAACGTTTGGTCTCATTTAGCCACTTGTTAGCAACCAATGTTTGAAGGCACGTAGAAGCTTTGAAAATTTACCAGATGTGTATTTATCTGTTATGTCGGGGAACAAAACGGTAAAATCTCTTAAGTTTGTGTTAATCACAGACCAGATCAATAAAACCTTGACTGTGAGACGAGGGAACCGGAAGAGCTGAAATGCTAACTCCTTTCCGAGGTAATTGCATATATCTTGATCCAGAAGATGTGACACATGTGCCGTGAGCCTCGAATACACGAACAACAAGCTTCATGTAAAGTGGCTTATTTTATTTCCTGTTGTGCGTCCACAGCTGAGATTTTCCTGTTGACTTCCCCTGAAGTCGAGCAGAGCCATGAAACAGTGTGCGCGCCTCAGATATGAGCAACAACTCTGCGTGGTGTTAGAATTTAAATCTGTCAGGGGGCACATTACGGGGGACCGCTAAGCTCTCAGGAGCTTGTTTTGACCCTTTCCCCTAATCAGGAACAAAGAGACTCAACAGTAATCCAAGCAGCTCATATCAGTCAAAGCAAATCATCCCTGAAATGAGTTCAGCCAGGCGGAGGCCGCGGCGGCAACCTGCCTTCAGCCTCATCCCTGCTCTCCATTGTGTCACGCTCCATCGGCTCGGAGCCGGTAACCAGATTGCGGGGACAAAGCTGTGGGGGGGGGGGGCACTGTGCTTTTAGCCCTGAAAAAGTCCCACTTCAGACTGTCTGCTGGTGCACCCCAAAAAAAAGAGGATTTAACACACAAACACACAAACACAGAGCCTTTGTGTGAGATCTGTGTATCACACACAAAGGAGGAGCTTCACCTCTGGACACACTGAGTCATTTATACATTCATATTTACATATTTACACAAAACTCAGTTTCCCCCAGAAATCTGTGGCAGTGGATAAAATAAATAACCGTCACCAGGATTACCGAACACGTCGAGGGTTAATATTTATTCACTTGTTCCGACTCTTTTTCAGACAAGAAATACATAATTTTGTTGTTTATTAAGAGTTTTGCTGTTTATGTTTTCTGGACATGATTGTTTTGTTTTCTTACCTATATATATATTTTTTTATTTTAATGCTTTTACATGTTCAAAATAAAATCTAATCTAAATTTGGACCAGAAATGTATTTTATTTCAGATTTTAAACTTTCTTTAAATTAATATTTTCAACAACAATCTTTGAGTTAAACTTCGACAGATATATTTGAGGGTTTGAAATATCAGATAATGATATATGGGCCGATATTCATTTTATACATAAACACACTTTTATGTTTCTTCTTGTTTATTATATTATTTTATATATATATTATACATTTTATTTTTTTATATATATATATATATATATATATATATATGTGTGTGTGTGTGTGTGTGTGTGTGTGTGAGTGTGTGTGTGTGTGTGTGTGTGTGTTTTTCAGTAGACTGGGAATTTTCATCTACACATAAATATACATATATTTATGTGTAATATAATATATATATATTTATATATGTTTATATATATAATATGTATCTTTATTATTATTATTATTATCATATTAATATTATTGCTAAGTCACTTAACTTTGTGTTTTTTTATGAAGTGTTTGTGATCAACTTCAATTAATTTGATCAATTTATGTTACTTTATCTTTATTTATTTATTTCTTAATTTTATTATTTTGTTTGAATTTTAGGAAGTTATATGGTTACAGGACATACAAAACAAAATAAAATAAAGATAAAATATGATAAGATAAAATAACAACCAACAAAGCAAAAAGCAGAGGAAGAAAGAGGGAAATAAAATAATAATAGCTAAAGAAAATTACGACAATAAACATCGATTTATAGGATATAATTAACAGATAATGTCACATCATTAGTAATGCTTTGTGTTGTATACATTGTTCATCAAAGATAGTAACTTTATTTTCTAATTCTCATGTTTTAAACCTTGTAACCTTAAATCCTATTTAATCTCCACACCAGAATTACTGATCCATCGAACAATCCATAAGTAGTAGTACAAAAATTAAATAAATGTAATTAAATAGAAGCTGTTTCGCTACATCACATGTTAGAAAGTGCAGAACTCAAAGCTTTGATGAGGCAGCTTTCAGATATTATTCTCCAAATCTTTAAATGTAAACTTAAAACACATTCAGCCGTGCCTTTAAGATCTAATTAAGATGGTTTAAAGATATTTTTACATTATTTTATCTTGGTTTTTTTATCACTTATTTTATTACATTTAAATTGTAAAGTTGTATCATATTTTATTGTTATTTATTGTTATTATGTATTTATTTCATGCTATGTTATTGTTTAATTGTTTAATTGTTTAATTGTTTAATGTTTAATGTTTAGTTTTGAATTGTTAAATTGTTAAATTGTTAAATTGTTAAATTGTTTAATTGTTTAATTGTTTAACTGTGTATTGATTCTTCGTCACACAGCGTGGTTGAAGGGTTGAGTTGAAGGGTTGTCTTCATGCACAGTGCTGCAGAGACATTCAATCAAACTTTATTTATAAACCAACGGAATGTGTTTCTTCTGCACTTTGTCTTGATGCTTTTAATGTTTTTTTTTTGTAAAAGCACTTTGAATTGCCTTATTGTTGAAATGTGCTGTATAAACAAACTAAATAAAATAATTAAAAAAAGAATAAAACATGTCATAATGATCAAAAAAATAGAGCAAAATAAATAATAAAGATAATAAAATAAGTATAAATAATAAAACCACAGAATTACATTACATAAAAACCAGAGTTTTTAGTTTTTTCTGCTCCAAAGTGACATTTATTCATTGAAAGACGATTTTTTTTTTTTTTCTGCTAATGTTCATTCCAGTGTCATTAAAACACATGAGTGGTGTAAACTAACTTGTTTTCTTTATCTCATCTTCCACATGCTGGGGTTGATTGATTGATTTGTAGACACACAAACAGCAATTACACCCACAGGAGGGGGGGGGGGCTTTTATCGTGACCTGCTACGTGTCGCCTCGATTGGGACACTAATTCAATCTTAGCAAGCAAATAAATTAATACCATTAGCAAGGCAGTTTGCAAATAAACACGTAGCGCCGGGATCCCCAGCGACATCCGGAGAGACGCTGACAGGGTTGCCAGGTCTGCAGGACAAAAACAGCACAATGGCCAGTACAGCCAGTACAGCCAGCAGAACCAGAACTCAAAACAAACCAGTCACTGCTTTTGAAGTCCAACAGAATTGCTATCATTGCCAAATGTATTGTACCAGATAAACTAGCACCAGTTTAGTTTAGATCAGGAGTTCTCAAACCTTTTCAGACCGAGCACCACTTAACCAATAAAAAACCCTCACGGACCACCTAACTCCCCAAATATTAAAAAACAATAGGCCTGCTTACCACTCCAACAGTAATTACACATTACAGGCTAATATTGAGCTTTATGTGACCTTCTCTACATTAAATCAACATTATAAATACATTTCATTCATATGTGATCTAAACGGTCAATGCTGATAGATTTTACCCATCATATGAAAAATAGATTACATTTATTACTGAGTTCATGTCCGAGCTTAAACTTACTTATGAAAATTAAGGGTTTAATTTAAAATGTGACATTTTACCAATATACTCACAGACCACCAGTGGTCCGTGGACCATTCTTTGAGAAAGACTGGTTTAGAGTGCCAGCTTTTCTTTCACCTCGGTCCTAAAATGGTCCTGCGTTTTAATTATATATAGTTTTATTATACAAAAAGTATCCAGTTTTGGAAGGATTAGGGTATAAATAGCCTAAATTATTTCATTTAAGATATGGATTTTTATTTATAGATATAATTTTTTATGCTAAATAGGTCTACCCAACCTGCGGACAAAAAAATAAAGTTCAAGTTCAGTAAAAGTAGTTCAATCCCAACAGACCTGGCAACCTGGACACCCCAGACCTGGCAACCCTGCATGGCTCTGACCGTATTTACTGCACAACTTTAAATGAATTAGGCAACACAACCATAAAGCTTTGCTTCACGTAGACATTTAGTGGAAGTATTTGAGAGAAATCTGTGGAGATGTCTGTTTGTGAAGGTGTTATGATGCAGTCAGGTACCTGACGATGCCCCTGCAGATCTGACTCCTGCCTCTCTCACTAGTTTAGTTTTACTAAATGTATGTTTTTGTCCCTGCTGGCAGAAAACTTAAGATTGTTAAACTTTCTTGCTCTGATCTTTTTGAATTTTCTCATAAATCTATTACCAACAATTTCTTAAAGGTTTACTTAATTATTTGGTAAGCATCAGAATATTAATGATCATTTTATTGTTTGTTAACTGTAAAATAACTATTATTAACTAAAGACTTTTAAGTAAAGTCTCATTAACTATTAATTTACTGTTTATTAATGACGGTTATTATAAAGTGTTACCGTACTTATTCACATTATCTGCCTGCTGAACTATAAACTGTTTTATTTAACAAAACTATTTGTTTAATTAACATTAGTGCTCATATTGGATTTTTATTTAACAGTTAAATTATATATGTGTATTATTAATATTGTAATATTTAAGTTTGAGTGTCTCAGGATTGACTAAATATTACTAATACTAATAAATATTGTATATTAAGCATGAAAAGTTTCAAATGTAATAATATTAAATGTTCTAGAAGAATATCTAACAGCTAATCTCAAAAATCTGAACCAGAATCTGGATTATTGATAAGTACAGTTTCAAAAACAATGAATTTGTTTTGGTGCATAATAGAAACATGGAAAGAAGAAATGAGATTAAAGTACAATAGTACAGTAAAATACAAAGTACAAAAATCAAGAAACATATCAAGAATAGAATCAAAGTACAATAAAAAATATGAAAAATAGAACTTTAAAGGAACGCTACGCAGCCTTAATCACTGTTGACGGAGGAATTAGCTGTAGCGAGGCTGGAGGAACCACGCGGGTTGTGTGTTTCTATCTTCCCCTCCTTTCCCCCATCCCCCAACACCCCCTGCTGCTCTCCCCGCGACCCCCCAGGATCTTCAGTTCTCTACCAATGAGAGACAAACTGTGCCTTTTCCTTCCCAGAGACAAGAACCCTGGGCTCTGGTGCAACCCTTCACTCTGCCCGTCACGCTGCGTATCACCAGTCACGTGCTCCGAACCGACGCTTCCACATCACAGAGTTACCCAACTGCACAATATGGTTCCTACCCCTGGGAACGACAAGCGTGTGTGTGTGTGTGTGTGTGTGTGTGTGTGTGTGTGTGTGTGTGTG
>CALSCE010010855.1:270561-290561 GCA_943593645.1 Bovichtus variegatus | reverse complement strand
GGCTCAGGTCCATCGCTATAGCAACTGGTTGCCACGGGCGACGAGACACAGCCAGCCAGCATCCTCCTCGCAGTTGTTCTCGAAGGCAGAGAGGAGAGAGGGAAGGCGCGGCGCGAGCAGGGCAGCAGAGGAAGACGCCTTTCTCTCTCGCCAAAATAAAACCCAACAAAATTTAAATAAAAAATTAAAATCGCACGTCTGAAGTCTCCCATTTCTGTCGGAGAGGGAATGAGAGGATGGTGACAACTTGTTCTCAGAAAGTGTTGCTTCAGCGCTCGGCTGTGTTGGAGTGCAGGCGGTGACCCCGACGCCGCCACGAGCCTGCGGCCGCCGCCACCACCACTGCTGCAGGGTGAGTCCCAACTTCTCCTTTAATCTCAGTTTGAAGCCTTTATTTTACCTGAATCACGTCTGTCAGGAGTCCTGTGGGTTCAGGGTGGTGCAGGGAGGTGAGCGGTGTCGTAGACCTGTGTGTGTGTGTGTGTGTGTGTGTGTGTGTGTGTGTGTGTGTGTTTTGGCCATGTGTGTGTGTGTGTTTTGGCCATGTGTGTGTGTGTGTTTTGGCCATGTGTGTGTGTGTGATGGCCGTGTGTGTGTTGGCCGTGTGATGGCGTCTTGAGCCAGTAAACACGCAGGAAACTGATGTTTACTCTCTGCATAAGAAGCCTTTATGTTCCTGAGAAATGTTGTGACGGAGTCTTTAATATTTAAGTGTCATGAGGTGCAGTTTGCGTGACTTATTAAAGACTCATAATCAATATTTTCTAGATTTAAGATCATTAAAATTGAATAAAAAGATGATGAGTTTGATGATCTGAAAAGCATTTAGATAATAATGTAGAGCTGTGTTTTCCAACCCAAAAGGTCAGAACCCCCTCAAAGAATCTCAAACTAAACATCTGAACACGCAAACGACCACAAAGAGACACAAAACGACCACAAAGAGACTATATAATTATAGTAAATACTCATAATACTTTACAACGATAATCATAACACATTATAAATGACTGTATAATGTGTTATAAGGTCAAGTATCATAATACCTCACGTTTGTGTTTTAAGCATTCTGAATATTTAGTCCTTATAACTATAATTATTCAGCGCTATAAGCAGATTTTAACGCGTGATAAATATGTTTATAATGCATTATTGGCGTCATAGAAAGTGTTACTCTTCCTCTACACCGCCCGAGGTGAAAGTGTTGAAGCGTGCCGACTGTAAACCGGAGAAGAGCCGCTGTGACGCCAAATCTGTAGACACATTTCTTCTGCATGCGCTCAGTACGAACCTGCGGCTCAGACAGAAGAAAGAGCCGAATATTTATATCCACACGGACCTGTTTCAACTTCATTTATATTTAGATTTCTGATCAACTGATCTGAACACAGCGTGCCATTAATGGAGAAACTAAAGAAGCCAGACAGGCCAGAGACAGACGGAAATAACTATAATTACAAGCTATTTTTTTAGATTTGTTTATAATCAATCAGTTTTTATCAACTACTTTTACGTTAAAATTATTAGATGAAACGTTATTATTCCTGCAGGTCTAAATCTGACAGAGGAGGGAAGTATATTATTTACTGAAGTAGAGTACTTAAGTACGATTTTGAGGTACTTTACTTGATAATTTCCATTTTCTGCAGCTTTATAGTTCTACTCCTCTACATCTCAGAGGGAAATATTGTACTTTTCACTGCACTGCATTTGCAAATTCAGATAATTAAAACAAAATTTTGTCAAACTAATGAATTAATCAGAAGTCGGTTTTAGTAGAAGTAGGTTTTTTCACATACAAGGAATTTGCTTAATGCTTTGCTATAATGGTGCATATTTAAATTAAAATGAGCTCAACCTTTACCACCTTCAACATTAAAGTGATGAATTAATGCATCAATAATTACAATAACATATATTATTCTGAAATCTTCTGCATAGTAAATACTCTTAAGTATATTTATATGCAAATATATTGTACTTTTTTTTGTGACTTTTACTTGTACCAGAGTATTTGTACACTGTGGTATTACGAAGCTAACGTGGAAGTGCCAACAGCTGCAGTTCCTCAAACGGCTACTTGAGGCTCCAAAAGTGAGTCAATCTCCGTTGACGGTTGATGTTAAAAAGCTCAACTTTACAGCAGAAATAAACATGTTTACAGCCTGGTACAAAAATGTGCTTTTGGTCTCTAATTTCTTTTTTAGAAAAAAAAAAAGGTTTATGAGAATTTTACAGTGGTGAATTTTTATATAACTCGTCTCAGGTCGCTAGTTGTCTTCTCAGCTAATTCACTGAATTTCACCTCTCGGCCGTGTTTGTGTTGTCGGGGCCTTTTTGGAGAATTATTCATGCAAATATTGGAGAAATAATCTGGCTTGCTGTGCGGTTAATTGTACCAACAGACTGCACAAAGAAATTCTAGTATTTCATTTTATGTTAGCATGCACAGACCGCGGAAACGCATCGGAACAAAGGGGGCATAATGTGAAGGGACGGGAGGAGGGGGAGGGGGGCATATGCATTATAACATCATAGGCCAATATTACTGATGTATTGAGTAGCTACAGAAAGGAAGTACAAGTTTTAAGGAAAACGCATATACAATTCAGGCTTTTATTCCTAAAAATATTTCATCAGACTCCAGAAGTTACCCAGGCCATTAGCGCTCACCATACCTGGCTTGTTAGCTTAGCTTGTTGTACTAAAAGACACTTTCCGCAGTCGGCTGGTAATTCTTTCCGCTGATACATTACAAACAAGCCTGCTCTTTGCTAGCCAACATTAGCATCCCAATTAATATCACCGTTCATGTGAATTACAGATGAACCTAGCTAACCAAGCTACCGCTAGAGTTAGCTGGTGACATTTGTTATGCTAACGGTACCTCCCTCTCGTCCAAATATGGCCACATATGGCTCCAAAAAACCAAGATGGCAACGGCCAAAATGCTAAACTCAACGCTTCAAAACCAACCAAGGTGGCTACGTCCACTTCTTATATAGTCTATGGTATCACTACCTTTACTATTTTACATAATACAAACTTATCAAATCATTTGACAAGATTAAATGAAACCATTTCATAAAAATATTCCATATGCAATACAACAGGATCCTACCAGACCTGATGAAGGTGGCGATCATTCACATAAAGGTAGTTCATGGAAACATTAGCACTAGCTAATATTTTATTGTTGCTGGAACTTCATCAAGAACTTTGTGCAACATTCTGAATATAAATCGAGGTGATGGAGCAGCAGATTGGACGACAGATTGAATCGGTTCAGGAGCCAAAAAAGAAAAACATTTCAACACTAGATAATTATAATCAAGCCAAAATAGAAAGTAAAACAGAAGTGTGAAAGGAAGAGGGATGAGGAGACAGCCACACTTCCTCGTATCAGTTAGACAGATTTCACCAACAGGGAGATGAGACACAGAAAGTAATTACAGCGAGTGAAATAAAGGGAGATGAAGTGTGGAGAGAGAGACGAGAGGAAGCGGGTTCAACTACATCTGCTGAAATACCAACGGATTCATTAGAAACACGTCGTAGAGGAAGATAAAACAACAACAAAACTGGAAATATCTTCAGAAGCTTAAACAAAAAACGTGTGATACAAACAAATGTCGCTTTAAAAGTCACATAATGTGGAAAAAAGACAAAAGACAATTCAAGGACTCTTTTAATTACACATGAATATTCAAGCGTCTGTAATTTGTTATAACTTCTACAGAAAATAAATGAAAATGGAAATATCTTTAACCGTAAAAGAATGTTTTAAAAGTCACGTAAAATGAAAAAAAGACAATAAAAGCCAATGAAAAAAAAAGGGGGAAAAAAACTGCCCTTTAACTCTTTCAACACATCAACATTCAAACATTTGGAATTTGTTTATTAACTTCTACAGATAATAAATAAAAAAGAAAATGTATCCATTACCGTAAACGCATGAAACCGGAAAGAAAAATGTTTTAAAAGTCTCTTAAAGAAGACAATAAATACTATTCTACTGCCTTGTAACTCTTTCAATTACATATAAACATTCAATTAATAATGTATATAACTGGAATAACTAATGTAATTGGAGAAAAGACATAACATTTTCTATTTGTTCTAGCACTTCTACAGATAATAAACGGAAATATATCCATAACCTTAAACACATGAAACATTAAAATGTTAGTTTTTAAAGTCAAAGATGCCAAAATCAACTCCCCATATACCAATTTATCTTAACCCCAATATTAGGCATTTATAAGAAGTATATATTAGGGTTGCAACAGTATGAGATTGTCACATAACAATAAATAACTAACTAATAAATGGTTTATAACAGACATAACAACATTGTTAAATTGTCATAACTTCTCCTACAGATAATAAATGGTTTAACACACACTTTAATATAGTTGTAAACATACATTACATGTAACTTGTAAAGTTTAACAGCGGGTCACTGACATGAAACGCATGTTTTTAGAACAATAATCCACTTAGAAATACAAAAAATAAAGACGTCACAGACTAATTCAGAACTTGCTTGAGAACTTGACGTTTTTAAGTTTTCTTCAGGTTCAAAGTAATGCAGTGATAGTTGTCTGTACGTCCATGGATACACGGCCAACAGGAGCTGATCGCAGATATATCGGCATACTTTTAATGGAGACAATGTACTAAAATCTAATTAAATATAAAGGAAGTAGACGTCACACACACTGCAGACTTGTTTGTACGGAGCCGACACTACAGGCTATTTGTCCACTTTTAGCAGAGGAGTCTGGCAGGAACAGTTTCTTCTTCAGTGGTTGTTGAATTAAAATGCAGGAAAACGTCTTAAAGAGTCCAAACATTCAGTTTAATATCTGGTCGGAGATAGTGTCTCGCCCGTCGGCGTCCAGCAGTCGCACCTGCTGAAACGACTTATTGACGAGCTGTCAGGCATCGCCGTGGCAACAATCACTCGCCCTCGTTAGGAGCACATACAGCCGCCGTGTCGGTGAGGTTCGGTTTAAAAATCGATGAGTTCACTGTCGGCACACAATAATGAATCTGATTTACATTTAAACTGAAAACACATAACCGCTTGAGGAGAAAACGTTTTACAAAATATTACATGTGGACGGAAAATACAGGCCTACTATACGTGCATTGGTTAAAAACCAGCAACACAACATTTACTTTGTTTTTGTCAGCTCGACACGTGGTGTACCAAAGTTCTCGCAGACTTTCCGAGTTGCTGTTCCGATTTAAGGGGGAGTTCATGTGACAGGAAACCGTTTTTCCGATTATTTCAACACCACATGAATGCAGCATTAATCCACTAGGTTAAATTCAGGCAATTTGTATTAAATTACTTATTTTTTCCTCTGAGGCCAGACCTTCTGCCAATTATACATCTTTCCAAAGTTTGCCACCTCATTTTAAAACATACCCAGGCTCCCATAATAATAATAATAATAATAATAATGATTATTACCGTAGTTATTGTTTCTGACGTGGTGGCGGCGATGCTATACGAAGACACAGCGAGCATTATGACCGCTGCTCTGTTTGAGTACCATCAGCGAAAATGTGGCTTCTTCTTCTCATTGACTACGTTCACGTGCAGAAAAAGTTCCGGTTTTGTCCCTTAATCCAAAAAAGAGAATATTCCAGATAAACTGTTTACATTGGCAGATGATTCACATGTGATGCAAACTGTAGTACAAACACCAGCTGAATCATGACTACATTTATAGATTTATGAAACATGCCTTCTGCCTGTTTTAGCCCCAAAACACTGAATTTTGATTTTCCAACTTTTACTTCTGTTTTTGTATATTTTGCTGATGCTGCTACTGTTATTATTGTGCGTCTATAAGTTTCAGTTTGTAATACTATTTTTCTCACTGCTACACGTTTCTGTGTGTTTTTAGCTCATGTTGCTCATTGGTGTTTTTAATTATTATTTAATTAACATGTTTTGTGATTTCGGGGTAAAGTAAACTTCAAAGAATGCTTCTAAAATATTGATATTAATATCATCATATCGCGCACAGCTTGACTGGAAAATGCTTCCTTCAGAATGAGCTGTTTACATGTGTATATTAGTGTGCATGTAAAACTCTAATGAACGTGATTGATAGATAGATATTGATATGCAAACAGATGTTTAGGTGCATTTCTACGAGGCTTTTTATCATTTTATAAATGATTGAGATTTATAAAACATAAACGGGCAGCTTTATAAATCTGTCGTCGTGAGTACACACAGTTTTTAGTCCTTTTTTTATTTTTATGACCCTTGGACAGAGTTTGAGTTTAAAGAGGATTTAAATGTTATATATAAACATTAATGTTTAATTAGGAGAAACTCACTGTTAAAGTAAACATAATTATACTTATGCTTTAGATTTCAAGCTTCTTGTATTCCTCTGTAGTCTGTTTGTATCCGTCACTTTTCTTTTCTTCTCTTCTGCAAACTCTTAAAAGTCTAAAACGGCCTAAAAATAAACGCTACAGCTTTAATCTTATTTTTAATTTTCCTTTGTTCTTCTCTGCTGCTGCTAATGTGTCGCTCGACAAACATGGCAGAAATATTTATCAAAGTATATTTAAACACACTTTATTATTGTTTTGTGTGTATATCAGTGAAGACGAGACACACACACACACAGTAATGGTTATTGATCCGTGGTCGTCTTTTCTGATCTCTGGCTGTAATTGATCAGCGCTGCTGTCAGTCTGTGAGTCACAGGCGCCAGCTGGACGGCAACACACAGACAGACACACACACACACACACACACACACATATACAGATACACGATGAATTATGTTTGACAGTAACAAGGGGGTAATGGCGGTCAATAGTTATGTAACCTAATGATGATGACGATGGAGCATCTTTTCATCACACACACAAATCACAAATACACAGCTCCACCCTCTCTGCAGGGAAGTGGATGAGTGGCGCTGAGCTACAATCTGTTTGACAGATGACGTGTGTGTGTGTGTGTGTGTGTGTGTGTGTGTGTGTGTGTGTGTGTGTGTGTGTGTGTGTGTGTGTGTGTGTGTGTGTGTGTGTGTGTGTGTGTGTGTGTGTGTGCGTGTCTGTGTGTCTGTGTGTGTGTGTGTCTGTGTATGTGTGTGTGTGTGTGTGCGTGTCTGTGTGTGTGTGTGTGTGTGTGTGTGTGTGTGTGTGTGTGTGTGTGTGTGTGTCTTTGTGTGTGAGTGTGTGTGTGTGTGTGTGTGTGTGTGTGTGTGTGTGTGTGTGTGTGTGTGTGTGTGTGTGTGTGTGTGTGTGTGTGTGTGTGTGTGCTGTTAGTGCTGTTAGTTGCTGGTTAACGGAGGTTCCATAGAGTTACATTATGGTGCGTTCTAGCTCTATTCTGTAAAAAATAAGTATTACTCGAGGGTAAATTATAACGTTATCATGATGTGTTCAAATATAATCTTGTAAAATGTAGTTTTTGGCTACAAAGTTGAATAAATCCAGTTCTTTGAACGAGAAGTTTTCACAGGAAAAGGATTGTTTATTTATTAAACAATAAAAATGCGGTGATTTAAGTATTGCGTGTTGAAGTACATGAGATTTATTCTTATTTGTTAGTACCCATCAATTTACTGGGATTCCCTAAAAGGTTCTTATTGTTACTCTTCTCGTAGGTACCAGAACATTTTGCGAGTCCATAAATTATTTGTCCAATGCAACATAAATTTTAAATGTGAGGAACATAAAAAAAGCGTTAATATCATATAATCAAATTCAGATGATTGTATGTTGTAGAGTAATTATTATGATTATTAAAGAAATGGTCTGTTGATCTCAGTTCAAACTATAAACCCTCTGAATGTCTGACGTGCTGCTCTTAGATGCTTTTTGACTGATGCTCTGGAAAATCACACGTTTACTTTGTTTAACTTCATTTCACAATAACGCCGTTTCACGACTGCGGAACGTCTTCTTCTTACAGACTTTTTTTGGTTTCATCTCACCAATTTTTAGTGCATGTGCCAGAGTATTGCCCCTATAAAGATTTTAGGGCGCGTTATCTATGCTAATAATAAAGTATTTATGATCAGTCATTCAGCACACATGCAGGGAGTCCTGGGTAAGAACGTTTTGGTGCATCTGGAGCTGAAATCTCTTTTTGTCTCTCTTCACAGAAAATATACGAGACATTTAGGAAGCGTTTCTGCATGAGGCCCCGTGTGTATTAAACTATAAAATATATGATTTACAGGTACAGTGGATGTTAGTGTTCCAGAGTTATTGTACAGATTTAAACCAGTCAGTGCAGCTCTGTACAGACTCTGACACCACATCTGTTTATCTGTAGTCTCTCACACACACACACCTTGACGGCTTTTAGCGCTCGTTTGTCAGAAACAGGCGTTGACAAATCCGATTTTTCCCGACGGAGAGTTCACGCGCCGACTCCTTCAGAGGCTGCTGACAAATCAGAGCAGCTCTCAGCCACACACTGCTGTGATCGACACACACACGCACACTGCAGACACTGTGTGTGATATGCTAAGCAGCCCATGACATCATCAGGTGATTTGCAGTAAAGCCAAATGCTACTTTAAACTGGGATTGCGTCTGAGTTCATACTTTTACTGACGGAGAGACACTGCAGGTGAATACGGTCAATTATTTAACTCACACATATCTCCATGAAACTTCCCCAGTTCATTACTCACACCAACACAATTACTTTTTATATTACAAGTTTTCTGACATGTGATGTTTAAATATGTAAATTAGGCATTATGTAATGTAACTTTTGGTGAATTTAGGAGAAATCTACAGACACACACAGACAAAGTTATTAAATAAACTCCTGATGTGGATCTGATGTTTTCTTTACACTCGTCTGAAAGATGTGTTTTTTGCACTTTAAGCCAAACTTTTACTTGTAACAGAGTATTTATGACTATAGAATACTTCTATTGAAGTGAATGAGAGCCAGAGAGTGTGTGTGTGTGTGTGTGTGTGTGTGTCTCTGAATGACAACAACCCCCACTGTTTATCCTCCGACGCTACCCGCCTCCGTACTTGCTTGAGCACCTCGAGGTTCCCCATTACTTCGCTCAGGGGGCCATCAGTCTATTTTCGAGAGAGAGAGAGAGAGAGAGAGAGAGAGAGAGAGAGAGAGAGAGAGAGAGAGAGAGAGAGAGACGGGCCTAAAAGGACTCAAAGTCAAACGCCGCCATGTCTAATTACACATTCAATTAACCCAGTGGCACACCATTTGTATTTCAGCCGATCCAAACTATCCACCATTTATGTTACGACCCAGCTCGACAGGGGAAAGGGAAGCAACATAAAACCAGATGATTCTTGGTAAAGTAAAGTTATTTATTACCAATAATTTAGATCGGTTTAATACAAACAACGTTACCTGAACAAAACAAAGGGAAAAGAGCCTCGTGGCTGCTGTTCAACTCAACGAAATAAAGAGGTACGACTGTCAAGCTGACGTTTGGAGCTGTTTGATTGTGTTTGTGACAGGTCTTCGGTACCAAGTCGAAGCCAAAATTCTGAAAGAGTGACTGTACTCGTTTTTCTCAGTACCGCCGAGACTAACTGATAGAAAATGTGTTTGTGACGCAGTAAACTCAACGCATTCAAGAGACGCACGCTATTCTTCCCTGATAATGTTACATGGTGAACAACGAATCTGTATTGAAATCTGCAGGAGAGCTAGCTAACGTTAGCTGTTAGCCGTTAGATGTTAGCCGTTAGATGTTAGCAGTTGGATGTTAGCAGTTAGCTGTTAGCAGTTAGATGTTAGCAGTTAGATGTTAACAGTTAGCTGTTAGATGTTAGTTAGATGTTAGCTGTTAGATGTTAGCAGTTAGATGTTAGCTGTTAGATGTTTGCAGTTAGCTGTTAGATGTTAGCAGTTAGATGTTAGCTGTTAGATGTTTGCAGTTAGCTGTTAGATGTTAGCTGTTAGATGTTAGATGTTTGCAGTTAGCTGTTAGATGTTAGATGTTAGCTGTTAGATGTTAGCTGTTAGATGTTTGCAGTTAGCTGTTAGATGTTAGCAGTTAGCTGTTAGATGTTAGATGTTAGCTGCCGGTAACAGGTTCCATTGCGTAGTACCATGGTGCGTTCAGGCTCTATTCAGTAAAAAGGAGTATTGGTCTTCTGTAAATTATTATGTTATCATGATGTGTTAAAATGTAATCTTGTGAAATGTACTTGAAAAGTCTGAAGTAATAAAGGAGAGATGTTGGAGGACATGGAGTTATGGTTTTGTCTTTTACCGTGGAATCAAATTGGTATCGAGAATCGTGGAATGTCACTGTCATTGGTATTGACCGACTGTGAAATATGGTTGAAAGCTTGATTAATTTCTTTAATATCTGTAAGAGATATCACAGTGTCCGCTTGTTTACCCAGCATGCTTCTCTCAGGTTAAAATGAGAATGAATGTGAACAAATCATCGTGTGATTTCATCTGTTTTCAGTTCCACTCTGTGGGGACATAAAGAAAACAATTAGGCAGTAAATTGATTGCATGAATGAATAAAACACCGTAATCTCTCTGCTGTCAAATCCAAACGGGAGACTCTGGAAAACTACATCATTTCCTAATTGAATCCTGTCTTGCATGAAAGCAGCAGGACTCATACACACACGCACACACACAATTCCCTGAGCAGTAAATTGACGGCATGAATAATCCAGATTTCTTATTCATTGTTCTTCATTCTGCTGAATTAAGTTTCCTACTAAAAATAATAACGACTTCATGAGGGATGGATTAGAAAAGGTTGCTGTACTTTACTTTTTGAGTATTTCTATGTTATGCTACTTTATACTTCTACTCCACTAACTTTGTCTGTGTGTGTCTGTAGATTTCTCCTAAATTCACCAAAAGCGAAATTACATAATCATCACGTCAGAAAACTTGTAATATAAAAGATAATTGTGTTTAATGTGAGTAATGAACTGGTGAAGTTTCATGCTGATATCTATTAGATACGTTTTTGACCCTATTCACCTGTAGTGTGTACAAAATGTATGAGTTTTACAATCCATATCTTTAAAGGAGGTTTTCTCTAAAGGAGGTTTTTCTCAGACTCCGAGGCAGAAATCTCCACTTCAGCAGCTCTTACATACACCAAACTTTTCACTTTCATTCCTCTCTATATTCTGAAGCTTTTTTACAGAGGGGTGTGTTCACATCTCACTCAGAGCCTGATTTATACAGCGTTTTATTACTAACAACATGCAGAACATTGACAGTATTTAGTGATTTGTGGAGTGATACAAAGAGAGATCCAGAATCCCCTCTGTAAAAACCTTTGACTCTAATATGTGAACAACATGAAACAAGAACTCTGAACCTGTTTTATCCAACGTTCACGTTTGTATATGCAAATGTAGCAAATTAGCCCAAATTTAATAAGAGAATGCCTCATTTATATATTAAAACATCACTGTGGCAGTGGGGTGTGGTGGCTGGGGAGGAGATGGGAGTGGCTCAGCCGGAGGCCAGGCAGTTGGACGGGATCAGGTAATCAGTCGCACAATAAAAGCACGGCGATGACCTGGTTCTGTCTTGCAGTAGGCTGGGTTCATGTCGGAGAGACGGGACCCGACAGGACGAGACGAAGACGGAGACGAGGCCGAGGCGGAGACGAGGTGGAGACCGGGCCGCCTTCAATAAACTGTTTTGCGCTCCGAAAGAACGCTCCCTCTCTTAATTTTTCCGCCGTCATTTCCCTGTGTGAGCGCACCCGCTCACATTTGGCGCCTGAACACGGACCATGTCGGGGGGGAATCCCCACCCAGTCCGCTGGAGCAAGCACTCCAGTTCCTCGCCGCAATGCAGGAGGGCACGGCCGCCCTACAGTGGCAGCTGAGCCAGGCTCTCGCGGAGACTGCGGCCGCTCAGAGTGAGCTGCTAGGCCCCTGCACGTCCACGGCGCCGCCGGTGCCCCGGCAGCCGCCAACCCCCCTAATATCCCTTCTGTCTCTCCACAGGGCCCAGTCGGCGGGTCTGGTCCTCTGGCACCCAGAGGGGTTCCTCAAACGCCGGGGCAGGATTGCTGGCGGTACGGGCGACACGGCCACTTCCGGCGTGAGTGCCCACTCATGGAGGTCGGACAGTTGGTCTGGGTTGCGGGACCACCAGACTCCTCCCCCGGTCCGGAAGGGACATACCGCGTACCAGTATGTATACAGGGGGGTATACACCAGGCTCTGCTGGACACTGGTTGTACCCAAACCATGATCTACCAGCGCTTGCTTCGGCCCGGGGCATTGGTGGAAGCGTCGTTGGTGAGGGTGAGGTGTGTTCATGGTGATATTCACGAGTACCCGGTGGTGACTATTACCATTTCGTTCAGGGGAAAAAAACAAAGGGTTAAGGCTGGAGTTAGTACTCGCCTTACGCACCCCCTAATTCTGGGAACGAATTGGCCGGGGTTCCATAGGCTAGTGGGGAAGGCTATGGGGGTGCGTTCCCGCGCAGTAGGGGCATGTGAGTTGTGTTAGGTGTTGAGTGGGGTTTCGGAGGAGGAGGGGCCCTTCGAGGGGGAGGGCGGGGAGGCTCGGGGCGAAGCTTCCCCGTCCCAGCCTGTGCGTCCAGTGGAGGACTTCCCCCTCGAACAGTCCCGGGATGAAACCCTCCGTCATGCTTTCGACCAGGTCGTAAGTATCGATGGTTCCCCACTGCACCCGAACGCACCGCTCACTCACCCGCACTTCACGGTGGTTAGGGACAGGTTGTACCGGGTGAGCCGCGATATACAAACAGGGGAGGAAAACACCCAGTTGTTGGTGCCGAGCAGCCGGCGGGAAATGATTTTCCAGGCGGCTCATCACAACCCCATGTCCGGTCATCTAGGGTATGACAAAACACTGAACCGGATCATGGCGCGGTTCTATTGGCCGGGCATCCGCGTGGACGTGAAGCGGTGGTGTGCGTCCTGCAGCAAATGTCAGCTGGTTAACCCGCCGGCCACCTCAAAAGCGCATTTGCGCCCGTTACCATTAATTAAGGTACCATTCGAAAGAATTGGCATGGACCTCATCGGGCCATTAGACCGGAGTGCACGGGGATATCGCTTTGTGTTAGTTCTCGTGGATTACGCAACACGATATCCCGAAGCAGTGCCGCTGCGTACTATCTCAGCCAAGAGTGTGGCGCAGGCATTGTTTCACGTTATCTCCCGAGTTGGGATCCCGAAAGAGATCTTAACTGACCAGGGCACGTCCTTTATGTCACACACGTTACGCAAACTGTATGCGCTACTGGGCGTCCGCTCCATCCGGACTAGTGTCTATCATCCACAGACAGACGGGCTGGTGGAGCGGTTTAACAAAACGCTTAAGAACATGGTGCGTAAGTTCGTTCACGAGGACAGCCGTAATTGGGATAAATGGTTAGACCCTCCGTTGTTCGCAGTGCGGGAGGTTCCCCAGGCCTCCACGGGATTTTCTCCCTTTGAATTATTGTTTGGCAGGAAGCCACGGGGGGTGTTGGACCTGCTAAAAGAAAGATGAGTTGGGACCGGAGGTAGAAAAGACGGACAAATCGGCCCCGGTCTCTTGTGACAGCCATCTTTCACCGAGTCAGAGGGCAGACGTGGTCGCGTTGCAAAGGCTGTTTGCCGATGTGTTCTCCCCCCTGCCCGGGTGCACCACTCTCGCACACCACCACATAGAGACGCCCCCGGGCGTGACGGTGCGCTCACGGCCCTATCGGCTGCCTGAACACAAGAGGAAAATTGTTCAGGCAGAGCTTCAGGCTATGCTGGAGATGGGCGTAATAGAAGAGTCCAACAGTGACTGGTGTTGTCCCGTCGTACTGGTGCGCAAGACCGATGGGTCAGTACGGTTCTGTGTGGACTATCGCAGGGTGAATGAGGTGTCCAAATTCGATGCTTACCCGATGCCCCCGGGTCGACGAACTCCTGGATCAGCTAGGCACGGCTCGTTTTTATACGACACTGGATTTGACCAAGGGCTACTGGCAGATTCCCCTGTCTCCAGAGTCTAAGGAAAAAACGGCTTTCTCCACACCGTACGGCTTGTACCAATTCATGACGCTTCCGTTTGGGTTGTTTGGAGCCCCTGCCACCTTCCAGCGGCTCATAGACCGGGTGCTGCGGCCGCACTCGGCATATGCTGCTGCCTACCTGGATGACGTCATCATCCACAGTGAGACGTGGGAGCAGCATATGCAGCAGGTGGGGGCAGTACTCGAGTCCCTGAGGAGAGCGGGGCTCACGGCTAACCTGAGTGTGCGGTTGGACGGAGGGAGGTACGGTATCTGGGATACCACTTGGGCGGCGGGCAGGTGCGGCCGCAGCTGGAGAAGACCATGGCCATTGCCGCCTGTCCGGCTCCCAAGACAAAAAAGGAGGTCAGGAGGTTTATGGGGCTGGCGGGCTATTACCGGCGGTTCATTCCGGGGTTTTCGGAGCTCACCAGCCCCCTGACCGACCTGACCCGAAAGGGTGCCTCAGATCCGGTCCAGTGGACGGAGCAGTGTCAGCTGGCGTTTGAGAGGGTAAAGCAAGCTCTCTGTGGGGAGCTCCTGTTTTCCCCTAACTTTGCTCTCCCGTTTGTTTTATAGACCGACGCCTCGAACAGCGGGCTGGGGGCTGTTTTTTCCCAGGAGGTGGAGGGGGTCGACCGCCCCGTACTGTACATTAGCCGGAAGCTGGCTCAGCGGGAAGTGAACTACAGTACGGTGGAAAAAGAGTGCCTCGCCATACGGTGGGCGGTCGGCGCCCTGCGTTATTATCTCCTGGGACGCTCTTTCACCCTCTGGTCGGACCATGCCCCACTCCAGTGGCTCCACCGCATGAAGGATGCCAATGCCCGGATCACTCGTTGGTATCTGCCGTTACAGCCGTTTAACTTCAAGGTGATCCACAGGCCGGGTAACCAGATGGTTGTGGCTGATTTTCTCTCGCGTTCGGTGGAGGGGGGGGGGGGGGGGGGGTCAGCTTGCGGCCGGTGGGCTCCCGGCCTGAGTCGGGCGGTGGGGATATGTGGCAGTGGGGTGTGGTGGCTGAGGAGGAGATGGGAGTGGCTCAGCTGGAGGCCAGGCAGCTGGACGGAATCAGGTAATCAGTCGCACAATAAAAGCACGCCGATGACCTGGTTCTGTCTTGCAGTAGGCTGGGTTCATGTTGGAGAGACGGGACCCGACAGGACGAGAAGGAGACGGAGACGAGACGGAGACGAGACGGAGACAAGGCGGAGACGGAGACAAGGCGGAGACGGAGACGAGGCGGAGACCGGGCCGCCTTCAATAAACTGTTTTGCGCTCCGAAAGAACGCTCCCTCTCTTAATTATTCCGCCGTCATTTCCCTGTGTGAGCGCACCCGCTCACAATCACATTTCCAAAAATGTGTAATACAAAAGATATTTGAGTTAATGTCAGTCATGAACTGGAGAAGTTTCCTGCTGATATGTGTTAGTTCTTCTTCAGCTGTACATAGTGTCTGCAGACGTATGTTTTCAGCGACAGCATGAAGATAAAAGGCAGCAGACTCGCCGTGTAACTGCAGAGTATTGATGTCATGAGTAATCCAGGTGTAATATGCAGTTTGTATCACAGAGACCTCCGGGAACTTAACTTTCTTTTAAAAAAAACTATAAATATTTGGATTTGAAGCCTAGAAAAGTGTTTTTTTTGAACCGCACATGTTGTGGATCGTCATACATTTCTAAAAGTCGGAACCTGAAACCTGTCGGGGGCCTCGAGCAGGATTTTGTGGATCCCCGCTGGCTGCTGCCGCTTCAGGCTGGTTCTGAGTTTTACCTGTTTCCAGCTACAACTTTTCATCTTGTATTAAAACACCGCCAGAGGAAATAATTAATAATTGAGTCAAATATCTACTATCTGTCAAGAATAACAAAAAGCTGCTCTGCTGTTGAATTAATAAAAACCTCAGAAAGTTAGAAAGAGATTTAAGAAACTGCTTGTATTTGGAGGAAAGAATTGAAGAAGTAAAGGAGGATTTATACACTTAATAAACATTATTTATACAGTAAATACTCTAATATAAAACGTGGCTGTTATTGAGGGATGGAGTTACCTGGGTTTCCCACAGTCTTTCTTTTACAGTGAAGGCAACGCAAATAAAGACTTTCTCCTAAGATATTTCTACATTTTAATGAAATATAACATCAGGCTCATTAATCTTGCAAATAACGATTATTTTCATTATCGATAAATCTGACTATTATTTTCTAAATGGATCCTGAACGACTAATTTCTGGGTTTGTTTAGGGGGGAACAGGTTGTCTTCCGAGGGAGATTGCAGGTCAACAGTATATGTATATATAAGTGCTGTACATCATCTGAAAGCTGGGAACCTGAAGATTAATTTGAGATTCAGCTCAGTGTTTAGGGACTCCAGCATGCAGAAATATTCAAATACAACAAACGTGGGCATGTCTGTCAAGGGGAGAGGTGAGAGGTCAAGGGAGCCCTGTGAATATGGCCATGTCAGGTCTTCTATCGGCAGTTATTTAGCCTTCAGTGGATTTCTTAGGTTTAGAATATATGATGTCAGTATCTTCACTCTAACTTACAAAGATGAGCTCGTCCTTTGAAAGACGTCTCATTCAATTGTTGTAGAAAATGTCCGAAAATAGTGAAAAATGTCCGTCCCAGTTTCTCAAAGTCCAAAGTGAAGTCTTTAAATATCTTCTTTTGTCAGTTCAAAACCCAAAAGATATTCACTTTTATATGATATAAAACGGAGAAAAGCAGAAAATCTCCATATTTGAGAGGCTGAAAACAGCGTTTTCTGACATTTTCACACAAAAAATGACAAATGGTTGCAGCTCCAGTGGCGCTTCACATTATTTTGAGCATCATCCATTCAAAACAAGATGAGATTGATCAATCAATCACATCTCATCTTGCTTTGCCGTCGCAATCTTGGTTTTTAGATGCCACCATCTTGGTTGGTCACATTCTTGGGTTTTTTCCATCGGCATTTCGTTTTTTTCCCAGACACATTCTTGGTTTTTGGCCGTCACCATTTCGTTTTTCTTGCAGCTCTAGTGGAGCTTCACATAAAGAAAGCGTGAGGGATTATTTTAAGCATCATCTATGGACAACAAGCTGAGCTGTGATTGATCCTTCATAACGTACTTTTGCTTCGTAGTAGTTTATTAGAGAATCACATCTCAATGTTGGGATCTAAGTAAAGATCAACGGATGATCAAAATATGGATTTATCGCCTCATTTACAGACAGCTTTGTGTCCGTAATTTAGTCTAAGGAATACGCCCCCTAGTGTTCGATGCAAAGAAATGTATCTCTTTAAGATTGTATAGAAAACGCCTTTTCAGTTTATTCACACAGTGCATACGGTCTGTCCGAAATCTGCCGGAAATAGTTCATATTTTTCAACATACTCGTAATCTCCAAAATGATGTGTGAAATTCAGAAAATAATCTATGTGGCTGTAATAAATAAATAAATAGTACAACAATAGTCATGTCACACTCATGCTCTGTTAAGCCAAAACAACACTTCCTGCAGATGTTTCACATTAAAAATCTACCAGGAAATGGTGGGGTTATACTAATTGATCCGCTAGCAGGCTTTTATTGTGAAAAATCTTTGTGGACATTTTACTCAAACTTGAATAAAAGGGAAAATATAAACCAGCCGATTAAAACAATTCTTTATCAAAAATCTTATAAAATATAATATTAACATAAAAACATGACGGGAAGAGTAAACATAATTTAATTTGTCAAACTTTTACTTAAAGACGACATGTTAACAAACCGAGGAAGCAGCAGGAAAAAATTTAAACTCAGTGAACAATAAAAATGAAAACAAACGCACAGCTGGGGATGAACTCAGTGAGCAAGTATAAAATATAATAACTTCAATAAAACAGATGTCAGAGTCACTTCCTGTCTCACACAAACAACTATTCATCATCTTTATCATCTCTTCACAACCTGGAACTGTGTCTTATTTTGTTATCTCCTCATGAAGAAAAAGTTTGGAGGAAACTAAATATTTTACATAAACACGAAGCATCTGTTCTTCAAACCTCAGCTGCTCTCTGCGATTTTAACCCTCAACTTCAGACGGCATCGATGCCTTGCTTTGTGACTCGAATCAAACTTTTACCTGCGGAGAGGAAACGCACAGGGAGGCTGCTTCGCCTGAAGCAGGATCAGAAACAAGCTGCTGTATGTGAATCAGCTGCTGCAGAGTCGAAAGGGAAGTCTTGTCTTCACGTATACGGATACTTTTGTATGTTGTTCCTTTACGTTTAAAATATAAAATCTGTCAACACAACTTTCGTTTAACAAAATATCTCTGTGACCTTGACTATGCAAAATCGATTCAAGACCGGAAATAAGATGTGGACGTTTTCACCTGGACGACACCCATTAGTGTGTGGACCCTCGAGTTCGAAGTTTTGGCCATTGCCACATCTTGGTTTTTAGACGTCACCATCTTGGTTTTTAGACGTCGCCATCTTGGTTTTTTGGAGCCACAAGTGACACGAGAGGGTGAACCAAAGTACAACCGAACGCATTTTTAGGCGACCAAAATGTTACAATTAACTTTCATGGGCTAAAAAAACAAACACTGAATTAAAAACATTTTAATTTTGCTTCATTTTCTCACGCAAGGAAAACAATCTTTGGAATTTATTATCATTTTGTGGGTTTTTGTTTTGAAAGCCTCTCTCTGTCTTCCGTGCTGTAGTACCTCTCTCCGCCTGGTGGGGGCGCTGGTTTTCGTTGACGCTGACATCATGTGACATTGACATCATGTGGCTGTTTCTTGTGGTATACAAATACAGGTTGTTTTCAATTCCAGTTTCTTTCCTTGTGCAGTTTGCTCCCCCACTTTAAAAGTTAACCAGGTGCAAAGCAGAGATCTTTCTTATCCTGCGTTTGTAATGTGTAATATTCATAGTGTATGTTAAAAGTTCTAAACAATAAACACAAATTAGCAAACTAGCCTTCTGCAGCAGGCCGACAGCCCCGTTCTGCAGCCATTACATTGTACATTCACTTTATGACAAGTTAAAGTAAGAAAAAGTGTCTATTGTCACTTTAACTTTGAATCGCTAACCAGACAAGTTTACGATTAATTTAAGGGAACATATTTGTAACGACAAAGATAACTTTCAGTTCCACGTTTGCTTTTCAAACAATATTATAAACTTATAAAACCGATAATGCAGGTTTTTATTCAAACTTTTGATGCAGTTAAAACTAAATGAAGACTGAAGTACATGATGTAAATCTGTGGTTGAGTAAAATGTGTTCTACAGAATTACCAATTACAAAAAAGAGACTAAACATTAAATCCTCCCCTCATGTTATTCTACAAACACTGAAATCAAAGACAAATCACTTTGTTGTTTTTGTGCAAAATCGTTTTAATGTTTCTAACATGTCAGAAATATTGGAAAGACGTCGTCTCTGCAGAGGCTCGACTCTCCCACGCAGATTGACATCCTCCTCCCTCGCCCACACTCGCTCCTCCACTGACACGTTTTACAGCAGGACTCTTCGCTGTGTCTTGTTTCCACCTCCAGCAGCAGGAAAGGTCTTATGCAACAATAAACAGGCATGTTGTGAACGTCGGGGGTTCACTGAAGACACAGAGAGAGCAACCGTGCACACGGCGAGAGTGAAAATAGTAACCTGTAAACTCGGGCAGGTTATGAGACGCAAGACATTTGTGTCTCTTTGTAGTCATTTAGTGTCTTTTTGTAGTCATTTAGTGTCTTTTTGTCGTCGTTTTGTGTCTCTTTGTAGGAACAAACAATGTCCTCCAAATTACAAAGACAAAAAACATAATTTGTCTACACCCTCGCGCACACACTCACACACACACACACACACACACACCTCATCTAATCTTTGCTTCAGGTTTCAACCTGTTGCCTCCTGTCTGAGAAAAACGAGTCACTGCTGCTGCAAGAACAGTCTGTGTGTGTGTGTGTGTGTGTGTGTGTGTGTGTGTGTGTGTGTGTGT
>CALSCE010010855.1:209853-225988 GCA_943593645.1 Bovichtus variegatus | reverse complement strand
TATGTGAAAAAATACTTAATTTTCTTGAAAAAAGCTTGTATTTGAAAAAATACAAAATTTTCTTGAAAAAAGCTTCTATGTGAAAAATACTATATTTTCATGAAAAAAGCTTGGATGTGAAAAAATAATAATAATTTTCATGAAAAAAGCTTGAATGTGAAAAAATACTTAATTTTCATGGAAAAAGCTTGGATGTGCTGTGCTTGTAGAATCCGTAGTTATATTTGTAATGTTGATTTAATATAGAGAAGGTCACATAAAGCTCAATATTAGCCTGTAATGTGTAATATACTGTTGGAATGGTTAGCAGGCCTAATGTTTTTGGATATTTGGGGAGTTAGGTGGTCCGTGAGTGCTTTTTTCTTGGTTAAGTGGTCCTTGGTCTGAAAAGGTTTGAGAACCCCTGATTTAAATGGTATGCATTCTCTGTCTGCCTGTAGCCTATATGTGTTTGTACTTTGCATATTTCGAATTTGATGCAATTTGGTTAGATGGTGGCACTTTAACAACAAACTTTACGTTTTGGCCTGTAACTTTTGAACCGCAAGTCTCAAAAACTAAATTATCCAGGCAAATATATCCATATAAGATATGCCCATTTGTGTCAAGATCAATTTTCCGCCATCTTGAATTGTATCCAAATCTATTTTTCCGCTAAAGTTACAAATTTCTAATTTTGAGCAACCAGATTTGGTTAAAAATATCTCTGGACCAAGCCAGATAAAGTTACTCTTCTTCATTTAGAAAGCAGACATAATTTACTAAAATCAAACACTGACACTAACAACACAAAACAGGTTTATGTTTTCAGTTTGATTCCTGAGAAATATTATATTGCATAATCAGTTTCACATTGTTTTATAGGGCTAACGTCAATGTTAGCTTCTCTAACAGTCTGATTAGGAAATAAGAATTAGTTTGTTTTTTACCTGGCAAAAAAACCAAGACATTAATAGTAGACAAATTAAAGTCTTTAAGAAGCTAAGCTGCAGCCCATTGTTGGTCCACACCATGCCCACTGGGCAACCACTGTGGGGCCCACTGTGTACCCACTGTAGGGCCCACTGTAGGGCCCACTGTATGCCCACTTTGGGGCCCACTGTAGGGCCCACTGTGTGCCCACTGTGAGGCCCACTGTGGGGCCACAGCATGTCTGTGTAAAGAGAACTGGATACAGCGTTGGAGGCCGGACCCCATTCATTCCTATGAAAGTTGCCCAGAGGCACATGAAGTCTAAAAAGTTCGACTTCCGAGTATAAAATAATTTGGGGTCTTCCGCTGATCTTCCTCATCCATTGGGCCCAGAAAGCAAGCATGAACGAAGAAGGAAAATAACTTTGGATTTGCATTTTACAGCTTTTCCGAACAAATAGTTTAAATAAGGGCTATTGAAGTGTTGATACTGGGATGTTGATTTACATTTATTTTTTTATTATCTGCGGCTGTGCAGACATCTTTTTCCCAATGTAAGTCAATAGGAAAAATCATTATTGGGTCGAATAGCATCAGGTGACAGACCCGGAAGTTGTTATTCCACGGTTTGTCCACAATGTCGAATTGGCTTCAAAGCCCGGCGCTGTTCCTGGGAACATTGGGGCTATATTGTTGTTGAAAGATAATTGTCCTGTTTACTGTTTTAATGGAAGATGTTGTCCAAAGTTTCACATGGTTGATGTGCCTGATGAAGAGCATCAACCTTAAAAAGCATTTCATCATCATCATCATTATGCCACCTTTATTTGGGCACATTTCCGCCGTCTGCATTCATTGTGATTTATAATTTCCCATGCAGCATTTGAAGACATTACCCTAGTAAATAATGGAGGTTTGGACGTGTCCTAGTTTTAGCTGGATTCAAACAGTCCTGTGCTGTTATGTAAAATCTGTGTATTTGTATGCGTTGGTGGCCAAGGGCAATGTTACCTAATCATTGAATGATTAATACCCAAACTCAACAGTGTTGTTATGAAATCCTGCAACCACAGCTAATCCCCTTTGAACCTGCAGAGATGTTTGCTGGTAGTGAAATATCGCTTGCTCAGTATATATAAATGTAAATAATGGAAAACGTAGGAACTTGTACCTCTGCCACCAGTATCTCTTATAAAGGCTGAGCAGCCCAAAGAGCCTCAGTCGTCTTTCCTGGCGTGCAGCTATCACCTGAGCTTGGTGTGGCTTTTTCCCAGTTATATTCTGCAGCTGTCTCATCATGAATCTGTGGCTCAGCAGTGTTTTGCTGGTAGCGGAGCTGTTTCTGGGCTGCTCGGCTCTGACTCCTGAAGAATGCCAGCCCTTGGTTACACCTTTGTCTCTGGCTGACCCCTCCCTGGTAAGACCTCTTCTGACTCCTGCCTGGGTCTTTGGGTTTGTTTATTAGACATTAACATTACATTGGACAATGACAACATATTTTAACCTATTTACCAGCATATATCTGCTTCCTATCCATGTATCCATGTAGGCCACCATCTCTCTCTGGATCAGGACGTGCGTGCTGATCCAGATGGTTATTAGGTCTTTGAGGATTCTGGAAATAGAAGCATTATTGCTAAACTTCTCCAGTTATCTATCCAAAACACTCAAATGTGTACAGATCCTTGTTCAGGAGAAAAAGATTTATATAGTCAGTTTAAAAATGTTGCCTCTGTGTTTTTGGAGATGTGATCCTTTGGTGATTTACTCTTGGTAGCATTTTGATACAGAATATAAATCGTTTTGAAAGATACAATTTGGTCTCAGAGGTTGAATATAATATTTCTTGCTGCCACATTAGTTTGTCTGAAGGTAAAGTTAACTTAAAATGTTCAAGAGATCCTGTTGGTGGACCTTTTCATTTGAGGTATTTCGTCACAGAACAGTTTTACGTTTGTGTTGAATTGTAAGTGTCGTGTTCTTATATTTAGAAATAGAGACGCATAGAAATCAATTTCAGAAAACTTCTTTTCATATTAACTGTATTTATTCCATGATGATATGGTACGCATTACAAAAGTACTCAGCTGAGGACCTATTTCACTGTCCACAGACCACATTTAAGTAGTTACTCTGTCTCACAGATCTCTAGTTTACAACATATTGTATACCCTCCTTTCAGGTATAGTCTACTCCCATTGGTTGGCTGGGGCCAGGTCCTATTGGCCCCTTGTTGGCACTTTGGCGTGTCCACGCCTCTGAGCGCTTCTCTGCTCCAATCAGATCTTCAGTCACCCTTTTAGGTGGTGTACTCTTCCGCTTCCGTTTACAAATACTGCATCTTATTTCACAGTACGTTGGCCACTATACTATGCGTAGTCACTTAGTTCAATAACATTTTTCATATCACATTTAATACTTCTAAATAAGGACACAATAAGGCACATTGTAACAGTTTATATATTGATTATTCTCACATAAGCAAATGATCAGAATTTAACTTCGGCGTACTCAGTATTGGGAAAGACCTCATTTCCCCAGTGCTTACAGTCTTTGTGGTTTGCTACCCTAAACGCGTCCAAATTAAATTAAATTGCCAAAATTTTATATAAGGACTTTTTTTTTCTTCTTGAATTTGGAGTTGAATTTGAAGTACAAATTATTTACTGTATATATATATATATATATATATATATATATATGTGTGTGTACATATATATATATATATATATATATATATATATATATATGTATATACATATATATATATATATATACCAGAAAGGTATCTGACCAGAAAGGTCATTTTTGATGCTTCGTACACGTCAGCTGGTGCTTCAGCTCTACCTCCATTATTGAAAGATGTTCGTGTCTGCTGTCATGTTTGTGTGCAGGTGAACGGCAGGAACTACTTCCTCGTGGGTTACACTGATAACAAAGTGTTCGACATCCTCCTGAATAATACGCAGAGCTCCTGGTTTAATTTCTCCTCGTCACCATCCATCCCCAATAAAGGTGTCATGACTCAGTGGAACAAGATGTGAGTTGATAACAGTGATCACCGGTACAAACACTCAACAAAGTAACGTCTGGAAATTATTGTTTTATCATAATTAAAATAACATTTGAGAAAAACATTTACCACAATTAAAACTGGGACTGACCCCAAATTTTTTATTTTTCATTCGAATTGGATTTGGCGTTTTCTTTTTTATTTTACTTGGAGGACAACTTCTCTGACCAGTATTGAAACACGGACCTCGTCTAGTCCTGGAACCAGAACTCACCTCTTTCCCTTGTGATTTTTCCCAGGCTTGGAAAATGCGTGACCTCAAGTTTGAACGTAACTATTGGGGACAACACTGCATCAACGTCGTGTAAGTTACCCGATTTGACACGATATTGAAGTTTCTATGTGAAATATTTCAACGTAAACTCTGATTCAAACAAACTCAATCCTCTGCAGGTGCAAGTGAATAAACATCCGTCTTGTCTGAGGGCTTTGTTGGATTATGTTAAACACAAATTCAGTTACCAGTTTACAACACATCATACGTTCATCAAACATCATTTGTGTTTACTCGCACTACGGGTAGGAGGTGGGGCTTACCTCCATGTAGACACCAACAACCGTGGCTGAAATGACCACTATTGTTGCTTCGTACATGTTGCCAAAGTCCCAGATACTTCGGGAAACCGAACGAGTTCATAACATCATCCAGAGGCGCACACGGCTCAGTGTATTTAACTGAGCTGTAGTCTCTGAGTCTAGCAAGTCATATGTTGAATTAATCTTGATTAAATCCCAAAATGTACCGATTTTGACGTGATTTAATTGCAATAAACGCATCAAAAGGATGCTGAATAGTAATGAGTCTGAATTCATGCTTTGTCAGCTCTGTCTGCGAGACGACAAACAAAACACTTTTCCCGTCTTTGCATTGACCTTATATGTAACCGTGAAAAATGAGCTTTGTGTCCAGTGTGAATGCACCATTAGGTTTTCTATATTTTATTTTTATTTTAAATATTCTGACTTTGTTTCTGTCCTCAGTTGCCAACATGTCCTCAGAGTTCCAGATGCTGCCGGCCTGTGATGGCTGTCAGGTCATGCGCATCAACACCACTGCCAGAAACCTCGGCAAGATACTTAACATGATGGGGTTCACCAACATGGTTATACCTGAGGAGGTCAAAGGTCATACTCTTTATCTGATGGGTAAGAAGGAACAAGCCTGAGAGAAAATAGTACATTTTATATCCAAAATATTCATTTATTTTTGTTGTGTCCTTTCCAGGCAGAGAGTCGACACTGAAGGACTCGGAGCTGGAACATTTCAAGCAGCAGGCGAGCTGCCTCGGCTTCTCCGGAGAACCAAACTTCTTCTACAACCCCGAGAACGGTGCTTCACCTTTTAAAACCTGTCTGATTAAACAATGAAATCACGATAAGGATGACAGACAGAACTCATTTCTTTCTCTGTTTTCTCTCTGCAGCTTTCTGTACTGAAGACGAGTCCGTGAAGCTGGAGGTCTGAAGCTAAGAACATTTTAATGAATATTTCAAACTGAAACTGAAGAAGTAAAAAGTCACTCAAATATCAAACGTGTGGTCCGTATTTTTTATTCATCATCTTATAAAATACCAAAAGGAATTAAAGTTACTCAAATCAGTTTCGAGAGCAATAAACGGTCACAATATTGCATGAAAAGTTTATCACTCGTATTACATTGTGCAGCGTGTCCTCCAACATGAACAATCTTTATCACGTGTAATAACTGAGCAACAAGTCAAGCAAAGAGAAAAGTGCAAGTCATTCTCAAACTAATGTCTAAACTTCTTCGCAGAAAACTTGTCCCGAAAACTCTCTTACTTGCCTTGCACAACTTTGAAAAATATCCAAAAAAAACCTTAATTTGAGGAACATACTGTCGATGTGTTATTCTACAAAGAGCTTTTTCCCTTGAATAAGTTTGCAGATTTTAAAAGTCTAAACACAAGCATCCGCACAAGAGGTTTGCCTGAGCTAAAAATTAAAAAAAAAAATTGGCAAAAATATGAGGTACAATCTGATCTATAAAGTATATTGTTGTTGAGAGATAATTGTCCTTTTTACTTTCTTAATTGAAGAGGTTGTCCAACAGTTTTACATGGTTGAGGAAGAGCATCAATCTTAAAAAACATTTCAGTTCTTACCTTTTTGTGTTCATCGTGCTACCTTTATTTGGGCACGTTTCACTCGCTCGTCTGCATTCTTTGTGAATTATAACTCGATTGCAGCACTTGAAGCCATTACCCCAGTAAATAATGCAGGTTTGGATGTAACAGCAGTAAGGCAGAGGTCAGACTGTGTCCTGGTTTTAGCTGGATTCACACAGTCCTGTGTTGTAATGTAAACTCATTGTGTTTGTATGCGTCGGTTGCCAAGAACAATTCAACAAATCAGTGAATGATTAACACACAAACTCAATAGTGTTGTTGAGAAATCCTGCCACCACTGCAGTACCTGAAATCCCCTTTGAACCTGCAGAGATGTTCGCTGGAAATTAAATATTACTTTTAATTAACTGTCCACAAAATGTAAATAATGGAAAACGTAGGAACTTGTACCTCTGCCACCAGTATCTCCTATAAAGGCTGAGCAGCCCAAAGAGGCTCAGTCGTCTTTCCTGGCGTGCAGCTATCACCTGAGCTTGGTGTGGTTTTTTCTCAGTTATATTCTGAAACTGATCAGCTGTCTCATCATGAATCTGTGGCTCAGCAGTGTTTTGCTGGTAGCGGAGCTGTTTCTGGGCTGCTCGGCTCTGACTCCTGAAGAATGCCAGCCCTTGGTTACACCTTTGTCTCTGGCTGACCCCTCTCTGGTAAGACCTCTTCTGACTCCTGCCTGGGTCTTTGGGTTTGTTTATTAGACATTAACATTACATTGGACAATGACAACATATTTTAACCTATTTACCAACATGTATCTGCTTCCTATCCATGTAGGCCACCATCTCTCTCTGGATCAGGACGTGCGTGCTGATCCAGATGGTTATTAGGTCTTTGAGGATTCTGGAAATAGAAGCATTATTGCTAAACTTCTCCAGTTATCTATCCAAAACACTCAAATGTGTACAGATCCTTGTTCAGGAGAAAAAGATTTATATAGTCAGTTTAAAAATGTTGCCTCTGTGTGAGTAGTTTACACATTTCACTACAAAAACCTTTTTCCCCTTGAATAAGTTTGCAGATTTTAAATGTCTAAACACAAGCATCCGTACAAGAGGCTTGCCTGAGCAAAATAGTACGAAATTGGCAAAAAATATGACAATATACAATAATAATAATAATAATAATAATAAATAATACAATCTGATTTAATCAAAACAAAACTACAATTCTGACCAGAAAGGTCATTTTTGATGCTTCGTACACGTCAGCTGGTGCTTCAGCTCTACCTCCATTATTGAAAGATGTTCGTGTCTGCTGTCATGTTTGTGTGCAGGTGAACGGCAGGAGCAACCTCCTCATGGTTTACACTGATAACAAAGTGTTCGACATCCTCCTGAATAATACGCAGAGCTCCTGGTTTAATTTCTCCTCGTCACCATCCATCCCCAATAAAGGTGTCATGTCTCAGTGGAACAGGATGTGAGTTGATAACAGTGATCACCAGTACCGCGTCTCGTGCTTTGTGGTCGCATGCTAGTCCTGGAACAAAGTCGTAAATATCCGAATATGAACTCATCTCTTTCTCTTGTGGTTTTTCCCAGGATTGGAAAATGCATGATTTCAACTGTCAACGTAACTATTGTTAACAACACTGCATCATCGTCAGGTAAATTACATTACAGGTCATTTAGCAGACGCTCTTATCCAGAGCGACTTACAGTAACTAACTACAGGGACAGTCCTCTGGAGTAACTCAGGGTTAAGAGCCTTGCTCAGGGGCTCAATGGTGGCAGCCTGGTATTGAACTCACAACCTTCTGGTGCTCTATTTGAAAGCCTAACCACTACCTGGTTTGACACGATACTGGAGTTTCTATGTGAAATGTTTGAATTAATGCTGAGTCAGCTCTATCCACAAGACAACAAGCAAAAAACGTTTAAATTGCTTGTTTTCTGAAAGTTGATTGGTTTGATCAGGACTAGGCTAACATTGTAATTCCATCAACAATCAAAATAATGTCCTTTTGGCGTAAATACAGCGGTGACTTTATTGCTTATACACATAAATTTTTCAACATGGATTTTCATCGGGTCTCTACAGACATGAGGTTCCGTAGAGCTCTGGTGCGAACAGCCAGCGGCTACTGTTTTCCTCAGTTTCTGATTCAACGTCAGTATGTCAGTGATGACAGGAGGACAGCGTCATTTCTCGCTCAAGTCGAATTTTTTCAACTCGCAACTTTGCCTGGCACAAATTTGGGTCTATAGCCGTCTTTGCATTAACCTTATATGTAACTGCGTGAAAAACGTGCTTTGTGTCCGGTGTGAACGCAACGTTAGGTTTATTAAATTGTCTTTTTATTTTAAATATTCTGACTTTGTTTCTGTCCTCAGTTGCCAACGTCTCCTCAGTGTTCCAAATGCTGCCGGCCTTTTACGGCTGTCGGGCCATGCGCATCAACACCACCGCCACAAACTTCGACAAGATGGTTGACATGATGGGATTCACCCACGAAGTTACAGCTGGGAAGGTTGAAGTTCATGCACTTTATCTATTGTGTAAGAAAGAACGAGCCTGAGAGAAAATAGCACATTTTATATGCGATATATCCATTTATTTTTGTTGTGTTAATTACAGGCAGAGATACGATGATGAAGGACTCGGACCTGGAACATTTCAACCAGCAAGCGAGTTGCCTCGGCTTCTCCGGAGAACCAAACTTCCTCTACAACCCCAAGAACGGTGCTTCACCTTTTAAAACCTGTCTGATTAAACAATGAAATCAAGATAAGGATGACAGACAGAACTCATTTCTTTATCTCTGCTTTCTCTCTGCAGCTTTCTGTGCTGAAGACGACAATGATAAGCTGGTCTGAAGTTAAGAACTACTTTCATGAATGTTTCCAACTGAAACTGAGGAAGTAAAGAGACTCAAAGTGACTCAAATATGTGTGGTCCGTATTTTTTTGACACATAATCTTATTAAATGGTGTAACACCAAGGTTTTCAAACTGTGAAGCACCTCCCATGGGGGGTGTGGAGGGAGAAAGGTGAGGTAAAGATACTGTGCATGGGACAGGTACAGGTGCATGCAACAACAACGGAAGTTATCGTAATTTGTAATTGTACCTTAAAACACTGAAAACACTGATTGCTTTGATTTGCATAAATAATTGCTCTCCTTCTTGGAGTCATAACTCGATGAAATCTAAACACACAGACATGAAACACATATTTTTATATTCAAGTGATAATTTATCTCTGATAGCCATCAAGTATAAACATCCATAAATCTGCTTAGAAATCATAGAAAGAAAAGAGCCTTCAGAACTTGCCTGAGAATCTTCATGTTTTTAGGTTTTCTTCAGTATCAAGGTAATTTAAGGATAGTTGTCTATACATCTGTGGGTACACTGCAAACAGGAGCTGCTAATAGATAATTCAGCATACTTTTAATGGAAACATTTTCACTTAATGTAAACAAATACAGGCAAAAAACAAAACAGGTACACAGTCCACAAGTGACTGATATAATATTCAAGTGTATGTGTCATTCCCACTCACAAAAAATTCAGTAGAAATGTTACTGTTTTGGTTATTGTTAACTTTATTCAACAGTAACAATAAAGAGCGAACGTCATTTAAGTCTGCTGAAAAAGCCTTTGTCAGTGGGTTTATCAGGAGAATATGTCCAAGTCTGTCAGTCTGTGTGGGCGGACGTTGATACATTTGTCCCTTTGGGTTTTTAACCTATTGACCTTGTTCCTGAACATTAAACCAGCAGCCTTTGTGGAAAACTTCAAGGTTAACATTTATAACTACTTTTTTTACCTGACAAAAAACGGTAACAGTAAAGTCTTTAAGTAGCTAACGGAAGGGAACCCACTCTCTTCACATGTGGAAGGTCCGCAGTTGGACCTTTCTCTCTGTGACTGTTAAACTTTAGCCTGTAAAAGTGTGCCAATCACTGTCTTTCCTGAATCCCAGCAAACATGGCCTTTTGGGGCCAACGTCGGACCACTGTGAGCAGAAAAGTGGACCATGGGTCGTCATCTTCGTTTAGATCATTTAGATTCAAGTCACAAACTTAATGACTTTAGACTTGTCTTAAAAAAAAAATGTTTTAACTCAACTTGGACTTTTACCACCAACGACTCAGAACTTCACATGGACTTGAGCCTTCTGAATTGAAAATAATTGATACTTTCCCCTAAAGCCCAAAGATTAAAATGTCTGATATTCAAAGTGTGCCACAAATAAATTAATTTCCCCTTCATTTCCTGAATCAATTAAATTCAACACTAATTATTCCCAGAAAGTCAACACTTATTTCTCCAGACCCACATTGTTTGATCCAATCTGAGAACATCCAATCAAGTTAAAGGAGAGAACCATGGAGAACGTAATGTTGAAATGAAACCACAGACAATTCCTTTTGCATTCAAAAACTACAAGTAAGTCAACTAAAAATGAATTGAAATGAATGAATGAAAAGTGCTTTAGGACTTCTTTAGGACTTGAAACTCAAAGTTTAGGACCTGAGACTTATTAGTGACTTGTAAAGCAATGACTTGGTCCTACCTCTGCTGTGGCCATACTGTGTACACACATTTCACTTTTTTGCATTCATTGTGCATTATGATGTGAACGCAGCATTTGTAGCCACTTCAGTTAATAACCGAGGTTTGGATAAAACAGCCGTATGGCAGAGATCAGGCTGTGTTTAGCTGGATTGAGAATTTGAACAAATCAGTGAATGATTTATAGAGAAACCCAAAAGTGTCGTTATGAAATCCTGCAACTACAGCAAAACCTGAAATCCCCTTTGAACCTGAGAGTTACGTTGGAAGTAAAATACGCTTACCCAGCTCTGGACAAAAAAATTAAAACAGTGGGCACCTCGTCACCATCCGGCCCCAATAAAGCTGTCATGACTGACTTTAACAACATGTGAGTAAATAACAGTGATCAACCGTACGAATACTCAACATAATAACTTCTGGAAATTAATGTATTTCGTATCATCCAGTTCAGATGCAGATGCTACTCTGTTTTATCACTAAAACCTTTTGAATAAGTGTAAGAAACGACAGCTGAAGCTTGAAGCACGTCCCCCGTCTCACAAGGCTTTGTGCTCGTGACTTTATTTGGCATGTCATCGCCATCTTTGTTTTTATTTTCAAGCAAGCGTGCTCGCCCTGAACCAACATAACTATTGACGGCAAGTAAGTTACCTGATCTGACACGGTACTGGAGTTTCTACTTGTTTGCCAGTTCTGTTAGTCAGACAATCCAGCATGGGAGATCATGTTTCTGATAAATTAAGAGCTACAGAATCATCACACATTATCCTGCTGCCGTCAGATGCTTGTATGGTTTCAATCAACCAAGGCAGGTGTGAATGACAGAAACTGCTAAGAATCAAGCATTAAACTTTAGCTTCATTCAGACTATTTATTGCCCTTTATTATTATTATTATTATAAGACTAAAACCCTTGAAAGTTATACAAGGAGTTTTTTTTATTCAGGCAAACATTGTTGCTCTAGGGATGGTAATGTCAGTTGGTCCATCAATTTGGTCCTGACTAAAATTAATTACATTTTAATTAAAATTCAATTCACTTTAGTTATTCCCGGGGGACAATTTGTAGCGCCACGTTGTGTAGTACATTATAGAATTAAAAAACAATATGAGACACATTTCAAATTAAAAAAACAAACAAAAACAAGATAAGCTAACTGTACACATTGTGATGATATGAAATTATAATCTTAGTGCAAGAAATAGCTGTACCCATTGTGAAAGTAATAATGATATGAAATAATAAAAAGTAGTGCAAACTAACTACACGTTATGTGTTATGATGCTGATAAATGACTGTAATGACATCAGAATGATAATCATAGCAGTAAAGTATAATAATGCAGTATACACAGTATGCGTATAAAAAAAGAAACAAAACGACTCTACAAGCAGTAACCCGGAAGCCAAATATCTCCACCGATGCCAGAGGATCAATTCTACTGACTTTGGTGATTCAGCTGAGGAGGTCAAAGCTCGTGCTCTTCATCTGATGGGTAAGAAGGAACAAGCCTGAGGGAAAATAGCACATTTTATATCGCAAATATTCATCCATTTTTGTTGTGTCGTTTCCAGGCAGAGAGTCGAGCCTGAACGACTCATAGCCGGATCATTTCAAGCAGCAGGTGAGCTGCCTCGGCCAAGAACCAAACTTCCTCTACAACCCCAAGAACGGTGCTTCACCTTTTAAAACCTGTCTGATTAAACAATGAAATCGAGAAAATGGATGTCAGGCCGAACTGCTTCTGCTCTGCAGCGCAGCAGGTTCAGGTGCACAGTCCACAACTCACGGATCAGTGGGTTTATTAGTCTGTGTGGGCGGACGTTGGTACATTTGTCCTTTTGGATTTCAACCCTATATTTTAACCTTGTTCCTGAACATGAAAGCAGCAGCAATCTTCCGGATTCACGTTTAGATTTAGTGACTCCAGATCACATAATTATTAAACTATCTCGTAGAAATAATAGATAGAGAGATAATCGTGAGATCGTAGATCACAATTACAAAGACATAATTGTGAGATTTACATTTATTATACCTCCATAAAACCCCACATGCATACAATTTAAAAACATTTAAAATAAATGTTGATAAGACTCATTGGCACAATTAATGTGTATACTTTAAAACATGCGGGCTCCAAAATATAGCCCAAAATGGAAATAAAATAGTTGGTGTCATATTTAAAAAACATTCTCAGGTTGTTAACACAACTGTCCAGTTTTCTGCAGCTCAGACTCACCAAGATCAGTTAAATGTGTCCATTACGAAGGCTTTTATTTATTTATTTTATTATCAAAAACAAAACTTTGTATAGGACAAACAAAACAATAAAGTTCAAAACAGAAACAACATCAAACTCACACTGAAACAATAGTCAAACCAATGCATCCTGATAAACACATAACTTAAAAACAAAAACTTTAATATATAATAAAGTAAAATAATAAATATTAGTTTTTCTTCCAAAGAGAGCGGAAAAAACTGAAAAACGTATTTCATCTTAATTTATTTAATTATTGTACACAACTACATGCTTGTATTTACTCGCGTTTAACTTTAAGCTTTACATGTTTTTTTATTTGATTATTATTTGAATAATGTTATATTCTTTTCCCCCCTGGCTGTGTTTACATACACAAGGTATACTGTCATATTTGAAAGAAATGAATTGTTTATCTTTATTTATTTATTATTACTTATTATTTATTTATTTGTCATATGCAGATCAAATTAAAGAGGAGTAAAAATTGAAATCTAGGAATAAAAATAACAACAGACTTTTTTAATATATAATAATATTTTTAATAATAATTTAAAAAGTTTTTACTATGACACATTTACACCCTGGTGGACAATAAATATTTATTTAAAGTTATAAGTTTTATAAGTTATATAAAATATAATACTGTGGTATTAACAGGGAGTAGAAGTAGAATAATGAGTTTTATTCTTAATTTGATTGGTTGATTAGTGGCAACAGGAGTGATTATAATGTGTTATAAAAAGATTATAACTATGTGAATTATATTATCCTTGCAAAAAAAAGCAGCAATAACTAATGAACTGGGGAAGTTTGGAAGTTACGCACACATACACACACACACACACACACACACACACACACACACACCATGTTCACCTGTAGTGACTCTTTTACTATGTTTTGCTATAAAATTACCTTTTCTTCTTTTAACCTTTTAACACATAAATACAACAAAAATCAGAGTTCAATAACACTTTGAGCACACACACTTTGGACCGGCCCGGGGGCCCGTGGGCCGCTATAAACCGACCTGCTTCCCTCCTCTCACTGTCCCGACAGATCCCAGAGGGTGTGTTTGATTTCTATCTCAGAGCAGGATGAGTGTTGTGAAGAGAGCGGCGCTGCTGCTGCTGCTGCTGGCGGCCAGCGAAGCGGTGGCTCCTGAAAACTGCGAGGGTCTGAAGAAGCTGCCAACAAAAGACCTGCACAAGGTGAGTCCGGCTCACAAAGAAACACTTTACATGAATTTTGATGAATTGAAGCAAATTTGTGCCACGTTTAACAACAGAATTATCTGAAAACATTTGTTTTCTTTATTTATTTATATTTATTTATTCATTCAGTTGTATGCTCACTACTTTACAAGCACATGCATTTTCACTCACTCAGAGAAGATGCTATATAAATACACATTATTATAAGTAACACAGGTCAATTTTGAGATTTTTTGACTATTTATCTTCCACACTCGTCTTCTGTCAGACGAGTGGAAAGAAAACATCAGATCCACATTCAGGAGTTTATTTACTAACTTTGTCTGTTTGTGTCTGTAGATTTCTGCTAAATTCACCAAAAGTTACATCACATAATGCCTCATTTACATATTCCATATATTATTCAGAGCCTGATGTTACAGCCTCTGTAAAAACCTTTGACTCTAATATGTGAACAACATGAAACAAGAACTCTGAACCTGCTTTATCCAAAGTTCACATGATGACCTGCAAATGTAGCAAATTAGCACTAATTTAATAAAAGAATTCTCATTTACATATTTAAACATCACATTTCAGAAAACTTGTAATAGAAACAATAATTGTGTTAATGTGAGTAATGAAGTGAGGAAGTTTCATGCTGATATCTGTGGGCTACATTGTTTTGCCTATTCACCTGCAGTGCTTCTGCTTCCCTTCCTCCTGCAGATTTTCGGGGACTGGGTTCTGGTCTGGTCCGTCTGCGACCATCAACCAGGTTGGGACCTGCTGATGAACATCTCCAGCTCCCACGTGGAGCTCCGCCTCCTCCCCGACAACAACACCATCATGTTCACTGAGAGGAACATGTTCGTGTGAGTGTCGCACTATAACTGTAACTCAAATGTCAAAATGTGGACACACAGACGTTATACAAATATTTTAAGATTTAGTGTGACCCACATGTTCGGGGAGGGGGTAAATATACTGTGTGAGGTGATGCAAAGCTGTGGAGTCATAGGAGTGCCATTAAAAAGAATAAATCTGTAAAAGAAAAACAAAGTAAATGTGGAAATATTAAGAGGAAGAAATAAAATCATGAATAAGTAAGTAAATATTTTTGGACAAATAAAGATAATTAAATGAAGGAATAAATAAGGAAATAGAAATTGTGGAAATATAAAGACAAATAACAAAATATAAACAAAAAATTGTAAGCATTTAAAATGTATTTTCACATTAATAATTTTTTTTTTTTCTGTATATATTTTAAAAAGATATATTTATTTTCGACATATAAATTACTTTTAATGAAGTGCTAAAAAATTAATTATATATTATTTAAATAAAAACAAAATATACAGAAAAAAATCAGTAATTAGACAAATATATTATAATTATAAAAACATTTTTACATTATATTAAAATAAAAAATGTAAATTAATATGCAATAAATATATGCATATTTTTATAATATATAAATAAATATACAGAAATTAATTAAACAAATAAATGTGAAAAAAAGGAAAAATATATACCTATAATATTCTTATATATTTTGTTATACTTTTTTGACTTGTCTTTATATATATATATATATATATATATATATATTATGATATTATTATATATATATTTTTTTTTTCTTTATATTTCACATTTTTTGATTTACTTATTCTATTATTTATTCCACTTTATATTTACACATTTATCCATCACACTCCTTCTCACTCACAGTCACTGAAGTCCATACGACCCAAAAATAAGCAATGTTGTCTTTATGTTGTGTTTTCTAACTTTTAGTGACAAGACGTGTATCAATTACTACATCAACATGTCCCTGGCCGTCCACCCCGACAACCACACACTGCACATCATCGTAGCCAGTGAGTAACACACACACACACACACACACACACACATAGAGATAGTATATACTGTACATACTATACTATACTTTAGTATTGTTTAATATAGTATAGTATTGTTTAGTATAATATAATATAGTATTGTTTAGTATAATAT
>CALSCE010010855.1:176306-186650 GCA_943593645.1 Bovichtus variegatus | reverse complement strand
TGTGTGTGTGTGTGTGTGTGTGTGTGTGTGTGTGTGTGTGTGTGTGTTCCCCTCCGTCCTGTGACAGAGAGCTTCAGGTCGTTTAAAGGGATCGCCGGAAATGTTTTTTGACTGTTAAAACGATGCCTGTTGCATGATGGGAAAGTGAGTTGAAGCACCTGAAGTGGGTGCAGCCTAGCTCACGGCACTACCCATAGTTTATCATTAAAAGAAGCACTAATGATGCTGAAAGTAAATTTTTTTATCCCTTGTGTAAAGTGCCAATATGTGGAAAAAACAACTAAATTGTCTCGGCTCCCTTTAACCTCCGAGCCTCGGAACTGAAACAATTGAAAAGTTGCACTGTTAACAGTTAAAACAAGAGAAAGTCTTTGTATGTTTATGAATTTATTGTTATATGCATTGAGAAAATGCATTGACGCGTATTTCTGTAACTTTCTGCTTCATGCTTGCACTTGGCTGCAGGTCGATTGAGTGGCGTCAGATTTATTTTTCACTGGTCAGAACAATACTTGTGGTTGAGCCGTGTGACTCGAGAGAAAACACTCTGTTATCGTAGAGTCGCAGCAACTGGAGGAACTGAACTGGACGTTTAAAGAAACATTTCACTGGAGGGGCGACAGGAAGCCGCAGTACGCTTCAAATGAACTAGTTCATATGTCGACATCCGACCGTGTCTAAAGACATTAGCAAAGGTGTGGACTCGAATCGCATGACTTGGACTCAAGTCTCGACTCAAGAGTACTCTGAACTTTACATGGGACTTGGTAAAAGACTTGTTCCTGACTTGAGAGTTGACTTTATTATATCACAAGCACTTTGTTTGAACTTAGGACTTGTTGGTCTTGACTCAAGACTTGAATTTGACATGTTGGTTTTGACGTGTGTTTGACTTGTGACTTGTTGGTCTTGACTAGAGGACTTTACTTGGGACTTTTTGTTGACTTGGGACTTGTGGTTTTGACAAGTCATCACTAACCTAGTTTGAAGCATGCTGAGACTTTACCACTGCCAGGTCAAAGAAATGAGAGAAACTCTTCGGACAAAGTTTCCTCTCAGGTTGTCCAACAAGTCTTCAGCAGTCCTCTGATTCTGACAGTTGTTGTCATTTAAATCTGTCAAAGTGACTTTTTAACGTCACAATTTGTTTGAAAAGTTGCAGTGAGGCGTAACATTACAGACACCTAAAACTCAGCCCGGATATCAAAGTGAAATTATGCTTTTAGCGTCTTGTTGGGAATCTAAAGTTGATGTTAAAGGTTCAAAGTGAAACCTGCGGTTCTTTTTGCAGAGCTAAACTGGGCAAACTGGAAATATGAAATAGGTTTCGAAAAGTTCTGAACAGAATGTGAAAGAGACAAACAGCTTTGAGGAAATCTGCCTCCAAAAAAAAAAACAAGTTTGTTGAAAGCTTCAAAGGATGTCATGAAACTGCTGTTTGGCCCAGTTTGGCTCTTAAACTTGGCGAACTGGACGTAAACCCGGACTGTGTAGATGTGTGGAAGGAGCCGCTTTGTGGAAGTTAAGAATATATGAAATATGGTTCATGGAAAGTCAAACATGGGACTTTTTGGACAGCTAGTTGGCCTAACTGGACGTTTCCTGCAGAATCTATCTGAAGGTTTGGAAGTGAATAAAATAAATTAGGGATTTTAGAGGAAGTCTATGATCGCAAGAAGCCCAAGTTTGGCCTTAAACTTCTGGAAACTTGACCTTTTTTGTTGGTATTGACTTGGAACTTGGATGGTCTTTACTCTGGAGTAGACCCTTGACATGTTAATACTTATTTTTGACTTGGGACTTGGTAAGAGACGTGTTCTTGACTAGGAAGTTGACTTTATAATATGATAAGCACTTTGATTAAGATTTGACTTGGGACTTGTTTGTCTTCACTCGTGACATTAGCATTGATGTGGGACTTGATTCAGGACTTGTTGGTATTGATTTGGGACTTGGTAAGAGACTTGTTCTTGACTTGGGAGTTGACTATCATACGACAAGCACTTTAATTGAGACTTGTTGGTCTTCCCTCTGGGCTTTTTGGTAATAACTTGGAACATGACTTGGCACTTGTTGGCATTGATATGGAACTTGTTGGTATTGACTTGGGACTTGGTAAGGGACTTGTTCTTGACTTGGATGTTGACCTAAATATTAATTCCAACATTGTAACGGTAGTCTTTGATGCCATTGAATGATATGATAAGCACTTTGTTTGAACTTGACTTGGGACTTGGTGGTCTTGACTTGAAACTTGTTGGTCCGTGTGAACATTTAGAAGAAGCCTGAAAGTCAGAATCCAAAAAGAAACTCCCTGTAAAAAAGTTTTTTGAAAAGTCTGCAAGTTGCAGTTTGAAAGTCAAGTTTTATGAAAATGGTTTAAGAGCAAGTCCACGATACCAAGCAGCTCCAGTTTGGCTCAGTTTGGTTCTTTAACTTGGCTACCAGGACATGTCGCATTCCCTTAAGAATTTATGTACAAAAAAAACAGAAAAGTCCAGATTTAAAAGGAGTTTGAGGCAGGATAGGTCAGTTCGGTCCAGTTCAGTCCAGTTCAGTCCAGTTTGGACCCGCTTTACGAGCCCTAGTTTGAAGGTGGAGACGGTTGTGGGAATAATTCACTGTGGAGCCGCGTTGCTCAAAAAAAACAGAAACAGGTCAGATAATCAAAGATTTAAGGATCGGGATTCGGGTAGCGGTGCGATGACCTCGAAGGATCAGTCTCGATGACGAGACAACGTCCTCTGATGTCACTTCTTGTATTGGGGATGTTTAACTTACTGACTAATATGATTTAGTGAAGTTAAAGTGACGCACAAGCCGCTTTTAACTTTCAGTTCCACCACAACCACGTCAAAGATTTTAAGATTTAGTTTTATTTTTCAGCTCGTGAACATCATACAGGTTCAAATGAAGTAAACGGGAAGTACTGCGATTGTCTGTCGTCCAGGTCAAGAGACCTCTAGAGGTACTAAGAATTGTATTCTTTGGATTTTTTGAAGTGGGGTTGTATGAGGTACTGCTGTGGATGTATTTTAGACACCTAAAAAAAGTCAATATCAGTTTAAGTGAACGCTATATTTAGAATATTTTCACCGTTTTACCTTGCTGTCAGACAGCTACCAGACTCCATTGACAAAAACAATAATTTTACCTCGCAGAAGGTTGCAGGTCTACCGCTGCCTCCATCGGTTAGTTTGTTTATGTTATTGTGTGAATTTGGTGAATCCGAACTAAACCTTTAAAACACCAAAGACCAAACACGAAAGCTCCCGTGCTCTGCGAGGTAAAATCACTGTTTTTTTCAATGGAGTCTGGTGGTCTTGAAAAATGTCATGCAACCCAACTTTAAAACATGCAAACTATCCCTTTAACTCTTCGGATTTAAAGGTAAAGAGCCTCAGACATTTTAACATTATTTAGGATAGCAGAGTCAGATTACTGACTGAAGTCATGTGACCTAAATGACCCTCAGGTGAAACGAACATGTGAACGAGCCGGAAGAGACTCCTTTGATTGATTATCACCAGATAAAAACTACTTTTGAAAAACCTAAGCACTCAACATTTAATTAAACTGATGAGCGGTTGGAAGGTGACGAGATGACGAGACGTTTGTCGGTCCGAGCTGATCCTGGTCAAACACCGCAGTTATTGTAACGATGATGGTTAACTCCCAGTATAAACTTGAAGTAGCCCTGTTTCCTGTCAGAGACCCAATCAGAGTTTAATTTCAGTCAAATTCTCTTTTTCAAACTCATTTTTAAGACATCTTTTTAGATTCAAATCAAGAAAAAAAACACCAATTTAAGTTAAAAGGAAGTTCATTATTTGATTTTAAGTGAAGCCTTTCAGGCGCTGCTACCTCTCTGGCTCAGGAACTCTGGGTAATGTAGTTCTCTGAGTGGGACTCTGACATCAAACAACATTTAAAAGCTTCATGCTGCCATTTTCTGTTCACTCTGTACAAACAAGAGAATCACAATCAAGTTTCCATCAATGTTTTTACTAAAAGAGTTTCTTATTTTTCCTTTTTTGTTCTTGTTGTTGTCTTTGCTATTTCCTACGGTTGTACAGCTTGTTGATGTGCAGATTTTATTATTATTATTATAAATGTTGCTATGAAGATATTTTCTTTGCTTTGCATGTTTATTTCCTTGTGTCTTGTTTCTGTATTTTATTAACTTGTTTTTTTTTTAACTTTTTTTTTTTTTTGCACTTTACTCTTTTAAATTAAATGTTGAAGGTGGGGAAGTCGACATTGGTCCAAAAAAAAAATGTTTTAACTTTCCCCCATTTGCCACAATAATCCGTGAAATGCACCTTTACTTTACCTGTGTGAGTTTTTTATGGAGCCTGTTTTGTTTGTTTGTTGTTTGTTTGTTGTGAAGAGAAATAGAAAAGTGACGAAGGACAGAAGCCAGAACATTAATGTGAATATATTTTCCTACGCTGACTGACGGAATAAAGGAAGTGACGTTCACTGGCAGAAAACAGAATCCGTTTATAATGCTTCTTTCCTTTCAGTGTTCCTTTCTTCCTTTCCTTCTGTTGCCTCCTTTCTTTTTTTCTTTTTTTATTACTTTCTTTGTCATCTCTTCCTACTTTTACTTTCTTTTTCTCTCTTTCGTTTTTCTTTGTTTCATTTTATTTAAAGTAATTTTTCCTTCCTTTCCTTCTGTCGCTTCCTTTCCTTGTTTTAGTTTTTTTTTAATTCCTTTTCGTTTTCCTCTTTTCCATCTCTTACTTTCCTGTCTTTCCTCCTTTTTAGTTTTTATTTTACCCTCTTTACTCTTACTCTCATGCCATTTTCTTTTACTTTCTCTTCCTTTCTTTTCACTTCTTTTCTCTTCATTTAATTTTCGTCCATGTTCTTTTCTTCTGTCGCTTCCTTTCCTTGTATTTATGTTTTTTTAATCCTTTCTGTGTCTTCATTTACTTCTCTTAATTGTCTCTTTTCCTCTTTCCTTTCTCTTCATTTCATTTTATTCCACACCATTTTCTTTTACTTTCGCTTCTTTTCCTTTACTTTAATTTTTGTTAATTTCCTTTCCCGTTATTGTATTTAATATTTATGTCATGTATTATACGCAGAATATATTATATTTTCCTATGACTACTACTGAATAAAGTCTTTATTCAGTAGTAGTTATACTGTACTTATTAATAATGTAAATATACATGTAGAAGTAAAAAATAAAGAAGATATACAAGAAATCTACAGATAATATGAGATATAATACAAGACATAAATAATAAATACAAAAACATTTATTAGAAATATACATAATAAATAAATAATTACTATTGTTTTATGGTTGTATTTTAGTATATTTTTATTAGTTAAAACCGAAGTACTTTCACAGAAACTACTTTCACAGAAACTAAATATTTACAAAATCCCCTTAAAAAAAAAAAAAAAAAATGAATATGACAGAGTTCAGATGAAGCTAAAAAAAAAATGTTTTTCATTTTTTTTAAGCAAAGTGATTGTTTGTTCTGAAAGAGGAAGTTAAACTTATTTAATAATAATATCTTTCTTCATGAAATCATTCAGATGTGGGTGGACGAGCTGAATATTTTGGTCCAAACGGAAACAACCAAAACCAGCCAAGTTAACCTGAAGGAAACCGGAACTGACGCTGTGCCGTCTTCAAAATAAAAGCTCTGTGGACGTGTGGAAATGGTGAGGTTAAAAGGAATTAAAATGCAAGAACATTAAACACAAAAGGAAATACTTTTAAATGCAACTCTGCAGGTTACATGTTATTTGAAATTAAATGTCAGTTAAACAAACAGAAACAACAAAAAAGTTCAACTTTCTTAAATAAATATATTTTTATTGACGATTGTTTAGAGCTGCAACTAGAAGTTTGTTTGATAAGTGACACAAAGTTATGAGGAAAGGTTCATATAAATGACACATACATACATACATTTGTGAAGTGATGTTAATGTACTTTCTAAACGTGCATTTCATGAAGGACAATATGTATTTATTTACTTACATGGACTGGATAGGACTCAACATTCAAGTATTACCTTTTATATACATAAAAACAGAAGGCTGCACCAAAATATACATGAAGAGGAACATCATAAATAAATATATATATATATATATATATATATATTGTTTTGCGTTTTATTTTATTGGCTTAATATCGAGGATGGATTACTGAACGGGTGGAACAGGGACAATGGCCCAAAGTGTGAAGGGCCTGCACCTACAAAACATCACACAAAGAGACACAAAACAACTATAAATATACAAAACTGCTGCAAACAGACACAATGAGACTCACAGTGATCATCAAAAACAACCAAGAGAAAACACAAAGAGACACAAAACGACCACAATGAGACACAAAACGACCGTAAAGAGACACAAAATGACTACAAAGACACACAAAATGACTACAAAGAGACACTAAAGAGACACCAAAGATACACTAAAATTTAGTGTATCTTTGGTGTCTCTTTAGTCTCTTTGTGATCATTTAGTGACTAAATGATCACAAAGAGACACTAAAGAGACACTAAATGACCACAAAGAGACACTAAATGACTACAAAGAGACGCAAAACAATAGGAAAAAGAGGGCAAATAACTATAATGTATAATGAAAGGTCCTTTTTTGTATCCGTGCCGGGGTATCATTATCTCATAATCCGCTCATAATTATTGTTATTAATGTATTTTAATGTGCAAATCTGAAATAAATAAGTACTGCTACTTTTATTTGGAAAGTATTAACCGGACGTGTCGTTGTCAGGGACTGCGGCTGTCTTGACGGATGTTGCGTCACTGCTGCTTTAAAGACGAGCCGAGCCGAGCCGAGCCAGGCCAAAAAAAATCATAAACTCCGGACCCGATGGACCACTTCGGAGCCTGAACGCCTGACCGAAGACCCGGAATACACCCTGGACCAAAGCCCTCCATCCAACCCGGAAACTCCCGGGACAAAACCCGCATTACACCCCGAGTCTCGGGACATTTAACCCGGACTGCAGACGCCTCTGGTCGGGTAAGTCTTCTTCCACTGCAGCGGTTTGTTTGTGTCGTGTTACTTTTCTTCTTCTCGGTGTTTTTGTTTGTTTTCACGCGGCTAAGCTAGCTGTTAGCCGCCCGTATTGTCCGGGTGTTCCGGTGTCAGGTCCCCGGACCGCGGGCCTGCTGCAGCCCGGCTCTCCTCCTCCTTCCTCTGGGTTGTTTTCATCAGGAGGGAGCGGCTCTGCTCCTCCTCCCGGTGGATGTACTCCTTAAGTACTCCTTAAGTACTCCTTAAGTGCTCCTTAAATATTCTTAAATATTCTTAAATACTCTTTAAATACTCTTTAAATACTCCTTAAATACTCCTTAAATGCTCACTGATGCTGTGAGTTGCAGTATTTATATAATATAACTATGATGTTAGGATCTGCAGTACTATTTTATTTATTTATCTTTGGTACAATGTGTTGTTATCTCCTTCACTGGAGTCCTGAATAATACACTCCTATAATAATGTATAACACTCTTATAATACTTGTATTAAACTCCTATAATACTTGTATTAAACTCCTATAATTCTTGTATTAAACTCCTATAATTCTTGTATTAAACTCCTATGATACTTGCAATAAATCTCCTATACTAGTTATATTAAACTCCTATAATTCTTGCAATACATCTCTTATATTACTTGTATTAAACTCCTATAATTATTGTATTAAATCTGTACATAAAACTCTTGTAATACAAAACTCCTACAGCCACTTACTGTTTTTACTAATACGTTTCATGGTTTTCCTTGTGCGGTGCAAGGGTCTAAGGACAGGTGTGTGTGCGTGTGCGAGTGCGTGTGTGTGTGTGTGTGTTGAATATTTTATTTAGATTTTTAATTCAGTATTGCTATCTCTATTTTTTTTCCTTTTTATATATTATTTATATATTATTATTATATTTATTTTTATTTGTTTTTTGTACAATAACCTTTCCTGGAAATAAGCATTGAAGTTAAAAAAACGGACACATTTGAAACGGAATTCATTTAAAATGATTTTTTAACACCAAAGGTCAAAAAGTTTGTTCTGATCAGCTGTTTGTGTTTCTGCTGATCAACAACGTGCTAATCACCTGGTCAAAGGTCAAACCAGAGATTGGGGGGGGGGGGGGCTTACACCACAGTGTACAAATACTGCATTCAAAACCTCACGAATACAAAGTATCAAAATGTACTTGAAGTAGAAAGTCCTCATTCTACAGAATAATTTATATTAATTATATTATTGTATTTGAATTATTGATGCATTAATGTGTTCATCTCTTTAATGTTGTAGCTGGTCATTTTAATTCATTTTAATCACGTTATTTACTGATAGGTAGTTTAATCTATAATAATACATCATCATTTATTACTTTATTATATTTTTTAATCTGAATCTGCAAAGTATCTGCAGCTTTAATATAAATGTAGTTTATCAAACCGCACATGTCAATGTGGTGGAGAAGAAGAATAAAGTTGCATAAAAGAGAAATACTAAAGTGTGTGTGTGTGCCACGCCTCACATCTGGAAACCATCACACACACGCACGCACGCACAAACACACACGCACGCACGCACAAACACACACACACACACACACACACACACCGCGTGCGCATGTGCTTGCACACATGATGACATCATGTTCAGCTGTGTGTGATCAGATGATGTCATCAGGAGGAGACAGATTTATGATATTAAGTTTTCATATTTAAACACCAGCAATAAATACATTTACTTGTGTAACGTACTTTAGTACAAATATTATAATTTAAATATAAATGTTGTACTTTTCTGCTGCTTCCTGTGTGATGTTCACTGACAGCTGCTTCATTTGCATAATGAAGAACAAACAAAGACAAAAATACAAAATAAATCAGTCTGAGGAAATAAATATGGGAAGAAATGCAAAGGGAAAATAATGTAGAAATAAATGAATAAATACTCCAAAATCAATAAACGTATTAAAAAAAATAATAAAGGTAAATGTAAAAATATTTCTTTGAAAAAAAAACAAACGGTAATAATAATAAATGCAAAAATAAAAAAAACTAAAAGGGCAAATTAATTCAGAAAATAAAATTTTTGGTACATTTAATGCCAGGATGCGAGGAAATTAATTATATAAGGAATCTCTTCTTCTTCCTCTTCCTTTTCTCCTTCTTCCTCTTCTTTATCTTCTTCCTCCTCTTCTTCTTCGTCTTCCTTTTTTTTGTCCTCTTCCTTTTCTTCTTCTTCCTCTTCCTTTTCTTCTTCTTCCTCTTCTTTATCTTCTTCCCTTTTCTCCTTCTTCCTCTTTTTCTTCCTCCTCCTCTTCTTCATCTTCTTCCTCTTCCTCCTCCTCCTTAGTGTGTCTGCTGCCGACACAGAATAAGCTTCTTATATTAAATATCAGTCTGCAGTTTTAAGAATCTTACCACAGGCTGTGTGTGTGCTCTCAGGCGTCGTCTGTCGGAGAACCTCGCCCACACGCCGACCTCGTTCAGGAGAGACCCCGAGGACCCGTCAGCCGTCGCCCTCAAAGAACCCTGGGAGGAGAAAGTCCGGTGAGCAAAAACTCACACATTTACAATTAAACAAACTTGAATATTTTTTGCAATAAATTTGCGAGAAAAGAAACGCATCTAAGAGAAAAAGACTAAAATATTTTCTAAGATAATTGGGTCAGAAATTTGTGGGGAAAAAAAACTAAAATTTATGCAAATAACTAAATTCTCTAAGATAATTAAGTCGTACATTTGCAACAAAAAAACTCAGAATATACAAGTTTTTCGCTTTGTTTGGGATACAACTGATGAAACTGTTTAAGATTAAAGGCTCAAATTTAAGAGAAAAAAACCCAGAAAAACGTTATTTTGTTAAGGAACTTAAGTTCAGTTTGCAACGTTTGATGAACCTGATCACGCCACACGCGCTGCTGCTAAATAAATAATAATTATATTAGTATTTATTTATGTTCAAAGAAAGAACATGTTTATATGTATCTTTCATATTTCCCCCCTTAACCTGCTCTGTAATAAAATGTATGAACCTAAAATTTTCCTTTTTATCTTGCAAATTCTTAATTATCTCAGAGAATATTATATTTTTTTTATCTTACATTTTTATTTATAATCTCAGAGAATATGAAACATTTTCTCGTAAATTTACAATTTTAATCTTGGAAACTGTGAGGCGTCATACTTTGTTCCAGAAACTAATAAAAATAATTTTTTTTATCTTATCAACGAGCTTCTTCACCAACACGTGTGTGTGTGTGTGTGTGTGTGTGTGTGTGTGTGTGTGTGTGTGTGTGTGTGTGTGTGTGTGTGTGATCT
>CALSCE010010855.1:57311-67393 GCA_943593645.1 Bovichtus variegatus | reverse complement strand
TATATATATATATATATTTATATATATATATATATATTTATATTTATATATATTTATATTTATATATATATATATATATATTTATTTATATATATATATATATATATATATATATATTTATTTAAAATATTTACAAAAATTCAAATCCCAAAATGAAATCAACAGTCGACTGTTTGGGTGCAGCAGTAGTATTGGGACTGAAAAAGGGGATCGGTGCATCCCTATAAATATTTTCCTTTTGTCTCCTTTCAGAGGAGCAGAGGGCAGATTACCCAGAATCCTTTCAGGGTGGCACCTCTGAGCAGCAGCTCTGCGAGGAGGTGGAGGTTAAATTGGAGGAAGAGGACGACGATGAAGAATTCATTCGCCATCAGGACGCTGTGAGCAGCAGGACAGGAAGAAGCCCAGGTGGTTTGCGGAGAGCGGACGGTAAAGTGAAGAAGGAGCATCAGTGCGACGAGTGTTCGAAGAGCTTCGCCCGGCCGTGTCGCCTGAGGATCCACCAGAGGAATCACACAGGGGAGAAACCGTTCGAGTGCCCCGACTGTGACAAACGCTTTAAGAGTAACGCCATCCTGTTGGCACACCTGAAGACTCACGGCGCCGCGCGGCCATTCTGCTGCCACGAGTGCGGGAAGTGTTTCCTGCAGAGGCAGGCGCTGGTGGAGCACGTGAGGAATCACACGGGCAAGCAGCCCTTTAACTGTCAGCTCTGCAGCCTGAGCTTCTCCGCTAAGGGCCTCCTGCAGCGCCACCTGCTGACGCACACAAGAAAAGCTTTGTAGCTAACAACCTCGCAGAGACTCGTGAAGACGTTTAGAGATGACGTTTCAATAAACTCGACTCAACTTGTCTGGAAACATTGAACCTACACACACAGGGTAATCAGATTACAAAAGAGTAATGAATTATAATCAGACGTACAATGAGATCACACGGATTACCTTTTTAATAACGTCTTTAAAATATGATAATTATACAATTATAAAACTTTATTTGTTTTGTATCAAAGTTAGTTACTCCTCTACGGGCGAGCGGCGCCACCAGTGCGTGGAGTGCGAGAAGTGCTATAAGAGGAAGGAGCACCTCAGCACCCACATGCGCGTCCACAGCGGTGAGCGTCCGTATAGCTGCAAGAACTGCAGCCGCAGCTACAAAGAGCAGGGACGCCTCCGGCTGCACCTGAGGACGCACACGGGGGATAGTAAACGCCACGCCTGCGCGCTCTGCGGGCTGCGCCTCGTGTCACCCAACCACCTGCAGAGGCACATGCAGACGCACGGCCGGGAGCAGCCGCACCACTGCCCCTACTGCAGCAAGCGCTTCAGCAGGAAGGACAAGATGATGGAACACATGAGGATCCACACGGGAGAGAAACCGTACCAGTGCTCGCGGTGCACGCTCAGCTTTAGGTGGAGAGCGGCGCTCAACACTCACACACGCACGCACACACACACACACACACCGCGGAGGGAGGGCCGCTCTGATTGGACGGTCAGGAGGAAGTGTTCGGACTCACGCTGAGATTTCTATTTAATTTTTTTACTCGGGATGCACGAAATATATCGTAATTTATATATAATATTTTTTTGTAATCTAATGAAATATTATTATTTTTTTTATAATATTGTCACAATGTGGTCATCAAATCAAATGACTCCAATACATGCATCATAATAATAATAATAATGTATATTCATACATTAATATGCACCATAATTTAATTTACAAGCAACAAATACATTTTAAGACTCATTAAGAGTGTGTGTTTGCTGTACTTGCGAGTATTGTGTACTTATTGTGTGTTTAACTTTAAGCTCTGTCCACAATAACGTGTTCCAAGTAGTTCACACTTCAGTTCAGGAACTGATTAGGTTCTGGGGGTCAACGGTCACTGTGACATCACAAAACATGTTTTTGGCCATAACTGAAGAATTCATATGGAAATAATAACAATTTCACCACAAATGTTTAACAGGATAAAAAGTAAACTACAATTTGACTGGTTGGTGGAGGCAAACAATATATAAATGATATTTATAAAATAATTGTTGTTTTTTTTCTGTTTTAGACTTTTTTGAAATAATAATAAAAAATAAATCTAAATCTATTCTCAGTCATGCAGCTGGGCTTTAAAAAGAAAGTATTTATAAAAAAGGGTTCAAATGTGTTTGTATTCCCCAGCCAAAAGTACTTTGAGTACTTGTATTGAACCCACAAGAGTACTTGTATTGAAACCACAAAAAGCTATGGAAATTAGTATTTAGTACTTACTGTCTGTTGTTTTTTTGAAGTATTAAATTGACAGCTTCTGTCAGCTGACGTTGGTTTCCTGTCGACCTCTGGTGGTTAAAACACAAAGTTCATCTCAAACAGGAAGTTGATATTCCAACAACATCCCTCCAGAGTAAATGTAGTTAAAGCTTACATTACATATAAATATACATATACATGTGTCTTTGTAAAGAAAAGCTTTGTAGCTAACAGCCTCGCAGAGACTCGTGAAGACGTTTAGAGATGACGTTTCAATAAACTCGACTCAACTTGTCTGGAAACATTGAACCTACACACACAGGGTAATCAGATTACAAAAGAGTAATGAATTATAATCAGACGTACAATGAGATCACACGGATTACCTTTTTAATAACGTCTTTAAAATATGGTAATTATACAATCATAAAACTTTATTTGTTACTCCTCTATGGTGACTGGACTAATATTTGGGTTTTTGTTTTTTAAATATAGATGAGGTTTTTATTTATTTTTTATTTAAATTGGAAACAGAAGTCGTCCATTTCATTAAAAAGCTTCATATTATTTTATATGTTGTGTAAAACTGAACTCCTGCAGTTTGTTAATGCTGAATATACAAAACACATTTTATTTTCATTCAAAAATGTTTAGAGATGTTTAAAGAGAATTTGTTTTGTATAAACTGCACAACTTTCAGCTTTTGATTTAGAATAAATGAAAAATTTCCACTTTTATTGTCATTTTTTTTTTGCATTCTCATGGAGAACGTCAGTAACAACAAACAACTTCTTCGTCCCTACATTTCAAAATAATCAGACCCAACCCTGCTATAAAACCTCAAAACACACACACACAATAATAACTCATCACTTGTGCAATACACACACACGCACACACTCTGCAGGTAGGAGCATGCTCGCTGCAGGTCCCACCCCTGCTCGTACAGTCATACAGTTGCTATGGTAACAGGGCCGGGTCCACGCCTCCGCCCATCCTGTTGAGAGTACACACACACACACACACACAGAAAGGTGAGGTATTATGAGTCCGCTCATAAACTCGTACAAAGTCTCTGTGATGGTTTCTCTGTGAGTCCTCGGCTGTTTTTCCTGAACCCGTCTCACCTGTCTAACCCGTCTCACCTGTCTCACCTCACCTGGCTGTGAGAGCTTCCTGTCGACTCCCTGAGAGAGAGCCGAGCAGCTGTGAGTCTTGTTTTGTTTTTTACTGTAAATCTGTCTTTGTCGTGTCGTTTGTCTTCAGACTCCGTCTCCTTCGTCCTTTCAGAGATAAGAGACGTTTACACAAAGATTACTGCAGCAGGGAAATATGAGCCGGACAAACTCAAGTTCACGCTCTTCAGTAGTATAGAGTTTAATTTTTAAAAGTTTAGATCTGCAAGGATTAGTCCATCGACAGAAAAGTAAATGCAGACCGTTAAAAAACAGCCTTCTGAGGTTTTCTCTGTTTTCTTTCCTGCAGAAAAGTCTTTAAAGTCTGTTTTCAGCCTCACAAATGGAGATTTGCTGCTTTTCTCTGTTTTATATCATATTAAAGTGAATATCTCTGGACAAGACATCAGCTGGTGCCTACTACATGTTATAGCCCACACCATTAATAAAAAGGTTATTTGCAGCTCTAATATACACATACAGTAGCCAAAAGTTGGTGGACAGTCCTACATTAAAGAATATTAATATTATGGACTAAAGATTACTGATGTGTTAACTTGTTCAATTTAATTTTAAGTTTAACAACCTGTTGGGTTGTGTAATTTATCACAACGCATTATATTTTATAATACAATCACATGTTTTATGTGTAACACGTCGACTTAGTGATTTTTTTAATTGACAAATCTGTAAAACTGAGTTTCTCCACAAAGAATCACTTTAAATCTTGTGTTTACCAATTAATTACATGTGCTTCCTCCATGCTGAGCGTCTCGTAGCTTTATCCTAGAATAAAACGATTTACGACACACACACACACACACACACACACACATGGAAATACTCAGATTCTCATCAGGTTATTTGTCTGCAGGAACAACATGGAGTCCAGAGAAGAAGAAGCAGACGAAGACACCTGCAGGTCAGAGTTCACCACGTTTTGCTTTAAATAAATAAATAACTGAATGTTTGGGTCAACATTACCTTAAAATAAAAATATTTAAAACTAGATTTGGAGGCACTACAACGTCAGTACAAAGATAATGTTGATTTTGCATGATAGTGGAAAATATTTCCAAACAAATTACTAAAACTGTTTAATCCAAAATTAGTGATGCAGAATATCGTCAGGATTTCATTTATGAAGCAGATTGAAGGGAAATTAATTCATACTAAATTGTCAGTATTTTGGTTTTAACTGTAAAATTTACATTTTGATTTATTTAGATTTCCTTGTTTTTACTTCAGTGTAATGATATAATTCCTCTTTTTGCAGTTTTGTTAAGTTCGAATTTTATTATTTTCATAATAATCTTTAATGTTTTACTTGTTTGAATATTTGATTCTTGCTTTTATTAAACAAGTATTAAATGTATTTTATTTGTATTTTTTATTTGATTTACAACACATTTTAATATTTATTTTATTATAATAATAATAATATCATGTTTTATGATTTTCAAAATATTTTATTTGGATTTTTTATATTTATTTTATAAATAAATAAAGAATATATTTTTGTGTTTCTATTTGCAGGTCACCTCTGGCAGATGTCACAACTAATATTACAAATACTACCAGTACTGCTAATATTACAAATACTACCAGTACTGCTAATATTACTAATACTAATACTACCAGTACTGCTAATACTAATACTGACACTGATACTGCAGCTGCCTGCAGTACTTTAACTGCCAACACGACTCCTGATCATCAGACAGGTACTGAACTGTTTTCTACAGGAAGTCATTTATTATTTAATTTTCATTTATGATTTAATATTTATTTATTATTCATTTATTATTTAATTTTCATTTATTATTACATTTTTATTTATTATTCATTTATTATTTAATTTTCATTTATTGTCTTTATTGCAGTTTTTACTGATTTGTGATTTTTGAATTTTACTTTAAATGTTTTTTGGAGTTGTTTCTTCTGCCTGGAACTGAGAGAAGAAAACTCGCTGATAAATTGTTTTATTGTTTGTTTTTTAAATATTGTATTTTCTATTCTATTGTTTTCATTCTCTTTCTTTCCATCAGATGAGGAGGACACAAAGGAAGAAGAAGAAAAAGACAAAGAAGAAGAAACGTCAGCTGGAGACGAGGAGGGTGAGGAATACGAGTCCATCTTCATGTCTTCTTCATGTCTTCTTCATGTCTTCTCTTCTTCATGTCTTCTTCTCTTCTTCATTTCTTCTTCATGTCTTCTCTTCTTCATGTCTTCTCTTCTTCATGTCTTCATGTCTTCCTCTCTTCTTCATGTCTTCTTCTCTTCTTCGTGTCTTCTTCATTTCTTCTTCTCTTCTTCATGTCTTCTCTTCTTAATTTCTTCTTCATGTCTGAAGCATCTTCTCAGTCTCCTCTCTGACTTCCTGTCCTCAGGAGCTGTTGAGGACGACTTTGTCTCGGAGCAGAAATCCTCAACGCCGACCGGAGACCGACCAGGTACGAGACAGAGTTTACTCCAGAATACTTTACAGGACGAATTTATGTTTTTTTTTCTGTTGGAATTATTATTTTTTCAATGTCCATTATTAAGCCTTTAACACCCACAACCCTGAACTTTATGTTGTTTACGCTGCTGTCATGTAAACATTGTACCGGGATAATTTTAATAACAAGATGTTCTTTTTGAAAGTCTAACTTATAGATACAGACTGTCAATTTATAATATAGTATTTCAGTGGTACCGTTGTACACGGTGGGCAGAACTATGGGTGGTAAATAATAATAATAATAATAATAATAATAATAATAATAATAATAATATTAACAAATACAAAATTAATTAATAATTATGAAAAATATAAAATGAATAAAACATTTTTTCAAACAATAATAAAAACAGAACCATCTCAAATACACAATTATGAAATAATTATAAATGTATGAAATTAAAAGAATGTTTATCTAAATTTATTCCTAAAACATAGGAAATATATTTAAAAAACAGCAATAAAATATTCAAATGATTAAAAAAGAAAAACAATAACTTTGAATTCAACAAAGCTGAAAAAAGAGAAATTACATCATATTACTAAAGTTAAAACTAAAATATAAAATGAACATAATTAAAATGTAAGTTCTACAATTAATAAAAAACACTGACTAATGATTAGAGTAATAATTGAAATTAATTCATAATTGTTTTTATCAGATGTTGTTTTCTACTTTTTATTGTAATATTTAATTACTGAACCACATCACCAAAATGTTAGAAATCACAGAAATTCTGTCAAAAATAATATTAAAATAAAAAATATATTTACTGGCCATGTTATGTGATAACATACAAAGTCGAGGCAAAGATGTGAATAGATGCAACTTATTAATTAATTATTGTATAATTTAACTTACACAGCATGAAGATATCTATGTGTATAAATGTATCTATGCCTGATTTAGATTACATTATTTTGAGTGTTGATGGAGCTACAATGTTAGCTTTAGCTTAGCCCTGATCAACCAAACTCCATTCAGAAAACAAGACCTGTTAAAGTATAAATTCAGACTTTTTCCAAATCACTATCATGACGGAGTTATTTCTGCTTCCTGTTGTTACGTTTAATGCAATTAAATCTCATTAAAATCTGTTTATTTTGGGTGAAATGTAACGAGAGACAAAAATGTGAACATTTGTGTGACCTCACTTCCTGTCTGCAGCTTCTCCCAGCAGTCTGGCCTTGTCAAGACCAACGAAGAAGAAAGTCCTGGTGGCTCCAGCTCTCAGTCTGTCTTTAGGTAATAAAAATATTATTATTATTATTAATAATTCTAAGATTTTTTTGGTGTGTTTCAGTAGATAACGTTAATCTTCTTCAGGTCGAAGCGAGTCGATGGTTTCAGAAGATTTCCCCTCGGTCTTCCTCTCGCCCTCACCTGAAGACGACGATGACATGGGGCTAGACTTCGACCTGGACGGCATGGAAACGCCGTCCGACAGCGAATCTCTGCACTTCCCCGTCTACGACCTGGACCTGGAAGGTGAGAGGTCAAAGGTCAAATCTGCTGAAGACGACCACCTGTTTATGTAATCCATCCCAAACACCTCACAGGATTGTTGTTTTTTTTGTTGCAGATGACCTGCGGCGTCTTGGCGTGGCGTCCCGGCACCGCAGAGCGTTCGGCCCCATCCCCAGGTCCATGTTGGACTCATGGGCCGGTTCTGGAGCGGGGGCGGAGCCGAGTGAGCCGGGAGCTCTGGAGCGGGAGGACGTGGTGGACGGTAAGGGCATCAGGTGGCGCTGTTTCTCCACCGGGGAACCACCGCAGGAGAGCCGCGTCAACATGAGCGTCCTGCAGCCGTTTCTCAGGGTGCTGTCACACGGAGGTATATATACAGATATATTTCTTCTTAATGTTCCTTTGTTTTATGAGCTTGGGCCAGAAACAACACCCAGAGAACGCAGACCTCCACCAATGCTGCATTCAGGTGCTCATCTGTCCCATTTCCCCAGTTTGGAAGTCGTTCTTCTGACGTCGGTGTGCTTTAGGCTTGAGGCCGTGATGTGGAAACAACACGGACGCTACAAAGAAGATGTGTTTTACTGCTCAGAGCGTTTAAACAACACGTTGATATTTCAGAGTTGTTGTTCCGACTTGAGGAATTTTCCCAGTCGGGAACGCATTTTTCCAATTATTCACATGAATGTAGCACAAATCTTGAAACGTTGATGAAAGAGAAACACGACGCGTGTATAATGTATAATGTGCCCGTTCCGTGGACGTCGTGTAAACACGTGTTGTACCTTCTCTGTCATCGCTCAGGTTACTATGGAGACGGTATGAATGACATCATCGTGTTTTCTTCCTGTTACCTGCCGCAGAATAGTCTGGAAAACTACCAGCATGTGATGGATAACCTGTTCAGGTAAAAAAAACACAAACTTGTTTTAAGTGACCCAGTTTATAATCGGTCACTCGAACATTAAACTGAAAGGCAATTTTGCTGACACACAATTTTTAAGAAAGCTAAATTATGAATATAGGAGGCGCTTTCCCTTTAATCTAGCGCTCCATCAATGAGCTTTGACGCTATATCCATTTTAAGTATTCATTATGTATAATAATTTATATCTTGTTGTTGTAATATAATTATTGTGTTATATGTGTTCATCACGTTAATGTTGCAGCTGGTAAAGGTGGAGCTCATTTTAATTACTTTGTGTAGTTTAATCATAAAACATCAAGATTTATCAGTTTATTATATTTTGTATCTGAATCTGTAAAGTAGCTTATGTTATCAGATAAATGTAGTAACATGTAGTGAAGTATGAAGTAGCAGAAAATGAAAATACTTGTTACATTTGTCAAAATTTGCCTTTTTACCTGGGACTTGTTAGTGCTAGCTTTCGACAAATCATTCTTTCTTTTTTCTTTTATTTCGTTTCGTCTTTTTTTCTCTTTTTCATTTCTCACTTTCCTTTTTTCACCTTTCCTTCTATTTTCTTTTCTTTTTTCGTTGTTTTTTTGTTTCTTTCTTTTTTCTTTCTTTTTTTCTCTCTTTTTTCATTCTTTCTTTTTGTCTTTTCTTTTCTTTTTTTCTTTCCAATTTTTTTTTCTTTAATTTTTTTTCTTTTTCAATTCTGTTACTTTTTTTTTTTCTTTCTTTCTTTTTTTCACTTTTTCTTTTCTTTCTTTTTTCGTTACTTTCTTTAGTTTTTTTACTTTCTTTCTTTCTATTTTCTTTTCTTTCTTTTTTTCTCTCTGTTTTCATTCTTTCTTTTCTATTTTCTTTTCTTTCTTTCTTTTTTTCTTTGTTACTATTTTTTCTTTCTTTTTTTTTCTATTTTAATTTCTTTCTTTTTTTTGTTACTATTTTTTCTTTCCTTCTTTTTTCATTTTTTTCGCTTTTTCTTTTCTTTCTTTTTTCGTTACTTTCTTTTGTTGTTTTTTACTTTCTTTCTATTTTTTTTCTTTCTTTTTTGCACTCTTTTTTCATTCTTTCTTTTCTATTTTCTTTTCTTTTTTTGTTACTATTTTTTCTTCTCTTTTTCTCTTTTTGTTTTTTTTCTTTTCTTTCTTTGCTTTTTACTTTCCTTTTGTTTTTTTTCTTTCTTTCTTTGAGTCTTTCTTTTTTCACTTCTGTCTTTCTTTCTCTAAATAATTGACGGTTCTAGATGAGAACTCAGAGGATCTCCACAGTTTTAGTGTTTAATCACAGGTGCACCCGATGCTGTGTTTCTGCAGGTACGTGGTGGGAACTCTGGATCTGATGGTTGCAGAAAACTATGTGATCGTGTATCTTTGTGCTGGAGGTCAGAAAGACAAACTACCAGGAATCAGCTGGCTGAGAGAGTGTTACACCACCATCGACAGGAGGTGAAACTCACTCTTTACTCTTCATTAAAATAAAAAGTTCTCCAACTGAAACACAAGTTTTGAGTAAACAAAGCAAACGTAAACGTCTGGTTGAGTTTTCTTCGCCCTGATGTTTTACCTCTATTCCTCTTTAATCTGAATAAATAATATTAATAAAACTATTTTATTTATTTATTTCTCCTGTCAGGTGTTGTTTCAGTGTTTGTTCAGTGGGGGGCGTCAAATCTTTACTGTAAAAACACAAATCCATTTAGTCTAATGTGTGTGTGTGTGTGTGTGTGCGTGTGTGTGTGTGTGTGTGTGTGTGTGTGTGTGTGTGTGTGTG
>CALSCE010010855.1:45410-57301 GCA_943593645.1 Bovichtus variegatus | reverse complement strand
GTGTGTGTGTGTGTGTGTGTGTGCGCGTGTGTGCGCGCAGGTTGAGGAAGAACCTGAAGGGTTTGTACGTTGTTCATCCCACCTGGTACATAAAAGCCCTCGCCACCATCATCAAACCCTTCATCAGGTCTGACTCCTTCTTCATCCTCCTCTTCTCCTTCTTCATCATCCTCTTCTTCTTCTTCTCCTCCTTCTTCCTCCTTCTTCCACCTCCTTCTTCTTCTTCTTCTTCTTCCTCCTCCTCTTCTCCTCCTTCTGCATCCTCTTCTTCTTCTCCTCCTTCTTCTTCTTCTCCTTCTCCTTCTTCTCCTTCTTCCTCCTCTTCTTCTTCTTCCTCCTCCTCCTCTTCATCTTCATCCTCCTCTTCTTCTTCCTGTGAAATAACTCCATATAACTTTATTTAAATATGTATAAATTTCACCGCAGCACAGAGATGTTGTTTACTTTGAGGTGTTTTGAGAATTACCCGGTTACGTTTTTGTGTTATTTGGTCTCATAAGTTTAGTTTAATCAACGCAAAATCCGCAATTTCCTTCCTCATCCATTCTCCTCTTCGTCCTCCTCAGCTCTAAGTTCAGCAGGAAGCTCCAGTTCGTGGACAGCCTGCAGGATCTGTCTCACCTCGTCCCCACAGAGCACGTGCAGATCCCAGACTTAGTCACACAGTGAGTGTTTAACAGCCTCAAAGTTAAAGTTTGTCCCTGAGCGATCACACGGGAGATTTTTTTTAAAAGTGGCGTTTGATGGAAAGATAACTAGAGCCGCAGGAATGAGTCAGAGTTTTAGCACTTCCTGTTCCCTCGTCTGGAAGAAAATGTTTTTTTGGTTAGAAGCCTGAAACAAGGCGTGTGGATCACATGAAGACGTTTTAACGTAAAAAGAGTCGGTGAGTCAGTGGTACTGTTGTACACGGTGGGCAGAACTATAGGTGGTAAAATAATAATAATAATAATAAATATAAAATTTATTAATAATTATGAAAATATTAAATGAATAAAACATTATTTTTAAACAATAATAAAAACAGAACCAACTCAAATACACAATTATGAAATAATTATAAATGTATGAAATTAATTTAAAAAAATCTAAATTCATTCATTAAACATAGGAAATATATTTAAAAAAACAGGAATAAAATATTCAAATGATTAAAAAAGGAAAACAATAAGTTTGAACTCAACAAAACTGCAAAAAGAGAAATTGCATCATAACTAAAATATAAAATAAACATAATTAAAATGTAAATTCTACAATTAATAAAAAACACTAGTGATTTAGTAATAATTTAAATGAATTCATAATTGCTTTTATCAGATGCTGCTTTGTTTTATCGTGTAAACAAATAAAATCTCAAAAAAACATCCTCCAAACAGGATGTTTGTGGAGGAACCAGAGACGCTGCCTTCAGGGTCGGACACAGAAACACGACCCTGCAGCGCTGCGTCATTACTCACATATCAAAGATCACTTGTAACCTGAACTCCGAAGACAAGTTAATTCATGAAAATGTCTTCAGCTTTCTGACTTTGACTGAAGAAAAACGATGTGGTTTCTGCTTCCTGCAGGTACGACCAGAACCGGTCCAGGTGAAGCTGCAGGAAAAACAGGAAACACAGACATTCATCGTGTAGCTGCCTCCTCTCAGCAGGAACATCTTCAAAGACTCTTTGTGAGTGTTGGAGGTGTTTACCGGCCAGAACTCAAATTATGAGACCAGAATAATAAGTTTTCCTTTTGATGTGTGGCGCTCCGAGGTATTAAATCCTGTTACTCAATACAAACTCAGTGTTCTGAGAGTCGAGGTGGAGTCGCACCACTTCACGTGTTTATGATGCAACATTCTGAGTTATTAGCTATCGATCCATATGTTGGTGTTAAATCATTAAATCTGCTACAAGCAGTTCAGGCTACAGAGGTGAAGAAGAGAAACGCTTCTGTCTTTATTAAGTGTTAAACATTTCAAACTTTTTTTATTTAAAATTTTGTAAACATCTTAATTTATTAATTAATTTCACTTTTAAACGTAATTTAATGTCCCCCCATAGCAGACAAAATAGGAGATACACAATCTAACGCCAAATTCACACACATGTTTCCATTATTTCAAAAGATTTTATGAGATCTCTGGACAAATCATGTTAAAATTGTAGTGCACCCATATACTGACAATTATGGTAATTGCATTAAAACGCCCCAGATCGAGCTGAGGTGGCGACGGACTTGGCAAAGTTAGCGGAAGGATACGCACGTGACTACTTTCGGTTTTCAAAATAAGGTGTTAACAAATGGTATAAACAAAATAAATCTATTGAAATAAGGTTAATTTCAGTATAAAACACAAAAAGTTATTACTGTGAATTCGCTATGAATTATATGAATTAGTAATTATCACGGAGTCACATTAACTTATTTTCATGCATAGTTTGAATTATCGCTTCAGAAAAGCTGAAACGGCAAAAACTTCAATTGCGCAAAAAAGTTTTTCACGCTAGCGCAAGTTTTTTTGAAAAGACTTTTATTTTGAAAAGATATTTCCTCGTGCGTCAGAAGCAGCGTTGGCTCAATTACCTGTGAATGGAGTCAGTTACTGTGTACTAATTAAATGGCGTTTTTTGTCATTATTAACGTGATCCATTGGATTACGAACATTTTTTATCTAATCTTAATATTTTTGGATTACAAAAAAATCAAACATTGAAATTATTGCACCTTTTTATACAAAAAAAAACAAAAGAAATATTTTCTCTTTTAAACATCTCAAAACATTTTTAATGCAAATCAAACTTTGACCGTTGATCTTGACTCGATGCCGTTATTCTTCCCGACGTCACAAAGTGAAGCACAAACTCAGAAACTCTTTGTGAGGTTTTATTTACTCATTTATTCAGGAAGTGTTTAACAACCCGAGCCTGAAGTTATAAAAGGGATGGATGGAAAGATATATACTTTATATACTAAAATATACTTTATTAGATATTAGAGAAGATATAATCGTGTAGCTGCAACTTATTGATTATTGAGGCTCCATGTACAAAACTTTACGTGTGCAGATCTCTGCAGGTTATTGTTTTCATTTCTTATGTCAACTGTTTATACATATAAAGAGTTTTTCTGCTTTTAAATGTCATTAGGATGAATAAAAGCCCGAGTGTTTTCAAGTGGTGACGACAACAATGCCGAACATTTACAATCTGAAACACGTAGAAAGTTTCTGAAACTCGTAGAAAGTTTCTGAAACATGGAGAAAGTTTCAGTGTTTTCTCAGGAGTTGCACCGTCGACCTGCTCGGGCTACTTTATACTTTAACTTTTCGTTAAAGGGGAAATCTTTTTCTTAATCCGGGGATTTTTGTCTCAGTGAATCTTTGATCGATTGTTTTCTGTTTTTGTTTTTCTGCAACGGAAAAGGGAATAAATATCAACAAAAACTAAATGAAAAACAAAATAAAAAAATTAAAATCATCGATATCGGCTATTTCACAATCAATGCTGTGTGTGTCTGTGTGTGTGTGACTTTTTGATCATTTTGAGGCACATTTTCTACTACTTTCGACTTCACTACAATATTTAACTTTTTACTGCACTTAATTTATTTTAAAGTTATTTTACAGATTTAGATTGTTAATACAAAAAATATAAATCACTTAATAAATGATGTATTATTATAGATTAAACTACCCAGCGGTATATAAAGTAATTAAAATAAGTTCCTTCTTTACCAACTGCAACATTAAAGTGATGAACACTTTAGTGCATCTATAATTAAATAATATTATATATATTATTCTGCTGAATGAGGACTTTTTACTTTGTACTTTAAGTATATTTTGGTGGTAATACTTTTGTAGTTTAAGTACAAACTAACAAGCTCTGAAGAATAATATCGAACGTTTTGTATCACAAAGTATTTTCTACATGTTGAACTTTTTCTTTAAACATCACAGAATCACAGTGTTCCCCCGTGACTCAGCTGCTTTATGATGCTGCTCAGTTCCCATTTAGCCAGCCTGTTAGCACGTTAGCAGTGACGTTAGCATGATGTCGAGTGAGGAACTGAGTCAGTGCACCTGGTGACTCATCTACTGTCTGACTTCTGTTTATACAATTCTTTAAAAAACAGCAACACAAATGTTTATAACGAGAAATTATTTCGACAAAAATCCCTGAAAATGTCTCTACGTGCACCCGTGTTTTCTTGCTGACCCGGAAAAAATCAGCTTAAGACCTGTTTAGGGCCCCGACCCTCAGTTTAAGTAGCGAAATAAACAAATAAAATCTTTGTGAGTGTAAATATAGAAGTTTTACTAAAACGGGTGATTTTCTAATGGAAGTTTTGAACTGTGTTGAGTTCAGTGAAGCAACGTTTATATTTAAACTGGTGGGATATTAAGACCATATGACATCACACACACACACAAACACACACAGTGTTTGTTTGTGAGGATGTTTAGCTGTTTTACATCAATAACTCAAATCCTCTAAAACTAAAAACCAAACTTTTCCCCCGTGAACTCATTTTCCAGGATCAGGTTACACACACGCACGCACGCACGCACGCAGACACACACACACACACACACACACATATTCAGCCTGCGGGTTTCCCACACATTCAGTTTATGTCAAGCCGCCAGCGACCACATCTTAAATTGTTCTACGTGTGTTGTTTCCTCCTCCTCAGTGCAGGACTGGGGTTTCTATGGTGACACACACACACACACATTATTGTGAGCGCTGTGGTCTCTGCACAGCTGTTTGTAATAAAACATGTTGAAGTGAAGGAAACACGTGAACGGGGTCATACATGTAGACACAGACACGCTGCCTTCATGTGCCGCCACAGCGTGACGTAAGAAAGTCTAATGAGGTGTTTCCACTGAAATCTTTACGTCCAGCGCAACACAAGGAGTAACATAACGCGCAAACCTTGCAGCGTCTCCAAGGCCACAATAATAAACAAAAAAGGAACTAACTAAAAATCTAAAACTAATTCTCAAGGAAGTCGATTTTCTTTTGACCTTGTACGTCTCGTGACATGAATACGTTTCACATAAGCCTTGGATCACATTTGCAGAAACACAGTCAGGTTTAGAAAAAAAGATTGCGTTTGCGTAAAACAAAAGAAGCTACGTATGTAAAGTCTCATAACGTTGTCGGTGAAAAACAACTCAAGCGGTCACGCCCGTACGAAACACACTTTCTCGCTTGTTATATTTCTTGTATCGTACCTTTCAAAAATCCTTTAACTACCGTAATTTCCGGACTATAAGCCGCTACTTTTTTCCCACACTTTGAACCTCGCGGTTTATACAATGACGCGGCTAATTTATGGATTTTTCCCGCTTTCACAAGCTTCATGTCGCCAAAAAACTGAGCACCGTCACATAATGTGACGTAAATCGAGCGCGCTCAAACTTCCCATTCATTACGGTAATTAACTTTTTTACGAAATTTCTCGGTGTTTCATTCAGTGTACCAAATGAACCTCTAAAAACATTATGCCAACCTTCAATTGCATTATTAGTTCTTGGAATGTCTTCAGCAGCGGACATTATGAACAGCGGACATTTTAAACAGCGGACATTTTAAACAGCGTACATTATGAATGGTCACGATTCTGATTACGGTAGTCATTTTGTCACCCTCATCATGGCAAAGACATGGAGAAAGGCATATGATGCAGCTTTCAAGTTGAAGGCGTTTAAAGGCCTATTTATTTTTGTTCCAAGCCGTGTTTCGTTAAAGCCTGTGTAAAGTTCATTTGTTTCAATGTACCGGTAGGCACCTGTGGCTTATAGACATGTGCGGCTTATTTATGTACAAAATACAGATTTTTTAAAAATTCAGTGGGTGCGGCTTATATTGAGATGCGCTGAATAGTCCAGAAATTACGGTACGTCACAAAAACGTGGACATCGTACGTATCCGTGAATAAATAATGTAAATAAATATTGACGCACATGGTGCTTTTGACTTATACGCCTTAATTTCTTCTTAATGAAACATTAATTTACATTAAAATAAGTGAAATGATCTGCAGAGACGTGAACCTGTCGAGAAGTTGTTTGTTTTCCCATTCACTTGAATACAGTCTGAGTTTTACCACAGCAGCATCTAGTGGATGTCAGAGGAACTGCACATAAAGTTTATTTAAAGCTGGATATCCGCTTGACACGAATATTATCTAAAAATAATAATAATTCTCGTTTGACTTTTTATTCATTAACTCCTGCAGGTTTTCGACAGGCTCATAATCAATACTCCTAATAAATGCATTCATACAGTTCTAACTAAGCAACATATATTCATGAGATTGTACAATAACACAGTTCAATAAATCTTTGATAAACACAAAAAAAACAAAATAATTTGATAGTAAGAAAGCTTGATTTTATCAACACAGCAAGATGAAAATAATATTCCATATTCGGCCGTTTGTCTCCACATCGTCTTTGAATCTTGTTGTTTCTGTCGGAGATGTAAGAGAGTGCTCTCCAGTGTTGGTGGACTGTAAGCCGGGAGGGGAATCCCATGTGGGAGGGACGAAGAGGAAGAGGAAGAGAGGAACTATGGTTGTGATAAACAAAAGGAGCCAGACTTTGGCGCCCTGAGTCTGAGTTTCTGAGAATCAGAGAAACGAGGCAGATTTAGTTGAGAGGTCGACAAAAACAAGTCGAGCTGTTTTCCTGTATTGTTTGTTAAAGTGATCCAGGTCAAATCTAAAGTGTAAAATCAGTTACTTATTGTTTCATTTTCTACATTTATCGCCATAAACTCAACAATGTAAAGATGGAGTCTGCGGTACCTTAGAGGGTAACACAGAAGAAGAACAGCTGGTGTCTCTGCAGCTGATTCAAAATGCTCGCTCATGTGATTTCTGTTTTCGGCTCCTTGTTTGTCGTCTATTGTTGATTTTAAACGCTATCAGCTGATCGAAGGTAGCCGACTGAGAGTCACATGGTGTGAAATCAACTGTTGTGGCCACAGAGAGGATCTTTCAGAAAGAAAGAGGCAGGCGAGGGAGGAAAGTTTAAAAACTCTGACTCTCTGAGGAGTCAGTGAACACACCACGCAGTCCTGTGGAAACGTAGACGAGCAGAGTCTGTTTTTTTATTTCAATACTAAAATACTTCTGTGCATTTGTTGAGGTATCAGTTTTGTTAGGTCGTATTTCTAGTTTGGATTATAATTTTTATGTTTTTCAAACAAATCTAGACAGTCCGAGTTTTGTCAATAGAAGTCTGGTGTAAGGAGAATACTGAGTCCACACTAATATTTCTGGTAATTTTGGGGGTTTAATGACATAAACAGGAGTTTCTATTCTACAATTGTACAATTTGGGTTGTATTGAGGTTGAATTTTATATTTTTAGACTGAATATCTTTTAAAACCGGACAGTTTAAAGGCAAAACAACAAAATAAATTAAATAGGATTTCATATTCTTCACCAATATTACATATCTCACACTGTAGACAAGGCATTGAAATATTTAGACCTTAAGTTTAATGTATAAATAAAATGGGAATTTTTTGTATTTGTTTAAATACTCAGAAAATTGGAATAAAGTTTGGTTGGTGGGTTGAGTTCTGCTCAAAATCATGTCTCGGCTTTTTCTAAAGTGCTGTAATTAAACTTTTTGGGGAATTTAATCCATCACACATTAAATAAAAGTTAATATCAAAGTTGTTGTTTTTTGGTCCAAATAGCAGATGATATTTCTAAGCTTTTCCACGACTTCTCTAATTTTAGAATCCGTCAACTCGCATATGAAGAAAGAGACCCAAACTGAGGGTTGAGAAACTCTGATTTAGCAACCAGGTAGAAGAAACAACATAGAAAATAAACAGTGACATCAGGAGAAATTACACAGCAAATCACCCAAAACAGCAGGAAATTAAAAATAACATCTGCTTAAAAATGTTCAAATACTGAAAATATAAAGCAGTTAAACACTTGATCTTCCCACAGGATGCAGCATGAAATGTTTTAAACAAGAAATGTTTTAAACAAAAGTCCTGAAAATGTCTCAATGTGGCACCCGAAGCGAAACGGTCCCACATTTCTGTCTTCTTAGGGCCCGAAGAATGTCAGCTTACGACCCGTTTAGGGCCCCGGCCCGCAGTTTAAGTAGTCAAATGAACAGAAAGACAAATACAATCTTTGTATGAGTGGAAATATAGAAGTTTTACAAAAACGTGTGATTTTCTAATGGAAGTTTTGAACTGTGTTGAGTCCCTTCTGAGAGTTCAGTGAAGCAACGTTTATATTTAAACTGGTGGGATATTAAGACCATATGACATCACACACACATACTCACACACAGGGGGGACTTTCCCATCACAGAGTGAGGCATCCTGGGAGTTGAAGTCCAATGATGTCATCACTGAGTTCATGTCACCAATGAACAGAGGCAACAATAATAATCCTTTAGCTGAGCTGAGTGAAACATCCTGGGAAATGTAGTTCATTGAGGAAATGGAGGGAGGGGGGGTTAGAGAAAGGTTCCCTATGAATACTGGTAAATGTAGTCTTATTTTTGTGACAATTTAAAACAACACGTTGAAGCCAGTTTTTCTTTCTTAAATACAGACATTCTGTCATTTGTCGCATATCCTGAATAACACAGCATTCTGGGAAATAGAGTCCAGTGATGTCATCGGTTGGTTTAAATTAATACTGACGGGGAAACCTCTAGTGGTGAATACAACAACAACAACACATTTATTTTTATTTTACTCAGATCCAAATTTTTTATATTTTAAATTCAATAATAAAAATGTCTCTTTGATGTCAGCGTTGGAGCGAGCACAATGTGGACGTAGAGGGAGTTTAGAGGCATGCTGGGGGATGTAGTCCTTGCCTTTGTGGATTTTTCTTTTCTGGGATCACATGCAGAGGTTTGTAGAAAATAATTTTCTGAAATTACGTGAAAAGAGTCACATTTTAAAGAAAGAAATAATCCTCAAAGGAGAGATTTGTTTTTTTGGCCGGGACAGCGCCCCCTGCTGGTGGCTGGTGGTGCTATGCTCAAGGGCACTTCAGCAGGGCGGGGGGGAGGAGGCTGGCTCGGAGGGGAGTGAAGGTCGTGGAAGAAAGAGAAGGTCGGTCAGCTCGTCTACGTTGTAATACACTCCTGAAAAATAATAAACAGGAAGTCAACTACTGTAGTGCAAAGTTTATCCTGAAGGTGGCGCTAAAGAAAATATCATGGAGTCATTACGATATCTAGACAGGGTAACACAAGAGTTTTTGTATATTATTTTATATCATGAAATTCAAACAATTCATACTTGGAAAAAAAACTAGAAATTGAAGAAAATGTAGCAGTGAAAGAAAGTGAAGTGGCCGAACGTGTTTGATGTGAAGTTAAAGTTAAAGATTTAAAGCAGGGGTCGTCAACGTTTTACAGGCCAAGGACCCCCAAACTGATGGAGAGATGGAGCAGGGACCCCCTACTATATATATTGTATAAAATGGTGTTTTATATTAAACTGGGCCAAGTACCATGTATAAACATAGCTACCCTGTTATTGTGCATTCAATACTAAGCTATTCAATTAATACACAGGTTCATATATTCATGTAAATTTGTGAAAAAATTGGTTGGAAAGCTTTTTTCTTTTTTTTTTTATATAAAAAATTGTCGAATCAACCAAAAATTTCGAGTTTACAAGTTGAGGTCTTTTTTCAAAATAGAGTTTTTTTTAGGGTGAATTTGTCAAAATCAAAAGCTTTTTTTTAAATTCAGGTCATTTTTTGAAAAGTAAAGATTTTTATAAAATTACAGTCATTTTTTTTCAAAAATGTAGTTTATTTAAAAAAAAAATGGAAGTTCTTTTTGAAAATTGAAGCCATTTTTTGATAATAGAAAATTTTTATGAAAGTTGAGGTCATTTTTTCAAACTCGAAGGTTTTTTAAAAAAATTTAGTTTATTTTTTAAAAATGTAAAAATTTTGAAAATTAAGGTAATTTTTGGAAAATCAAACATTTTCTTGAAAGTTGAAAACACTTTCGGTCTTTTTTTCAAAATAGAAAAATTATTTAAAAATTAAGGTAATATTTTTCAATATCAAAAGGTTTTTTGAGGGTTGAAGTCTTTTTCAAAATCAATGGTTTTTTGAAAGTTGGTAATTTTTCGATAATTTAAGGTTTTTTTGAAACTTTTTGTAATTTTTTCAAAATCGAAAGATATTTTTTAAATTAAGGTAATATTTTTGAAAATCAAAGGTTTTTTGAAAATTGAGGTCATTTTGAAAATTGTGGTAATTTTTTCAAAATTGAAAGTTTTTTTTTGAAAAATCAAAGGTTTTTTGAATGTTGGTCATTTTTCGACAATTGAAGGTTTTTTGAAAATTGTGGTCATTTTTTTTACCACAGTTAATCTTAAATTAATCTTTAAAAATGGAAGACTTTTTTGATAATTTAGGTAATTTTTTCAAAATGTAAGGATTTTTTTGAAAATGAACGTAATTTTTCCAAAAATCAAAGGTTTTTTGAAAATTGAAGCCATTTCTCGATAATCGAAAGTTTTTTTTGAAAATGAGGGTAATTTCTTCAAAATCGATGGATTTTTTTGACAATTGAGGTCATTTTTTGAAATCAAATTTTTTTTATAAAACTAAAGTAATTTTTTCAAAATTGAAGGTTTGTTAGAAAGTTAAGGTGATTTTTTTCAAGGTCGAAGGTTTTCATAAAATTAAAGTCATTTTTTGAAATGGAAGATTTTTTTGAAAGTTAAGGACATTTTTCGAAAGTCTAAGGTTTTTATGAAAATTGAAGAATTTTAGAATTTTTGTTTATTATTTGCAATATGAAGTTTTACACTGAAAGGAGTTGAAGTGTTAGTTTATGCGTGAGCAGTGAGTGCATTTCAAGTGGCAGCTTAAAAAATATGAAACTATCCGTGAGAGAGAGAGAGTGTGTGTGTGTGTGTGTGTGTGTGTGTGTGTGTGTTTACCGGCTATAACAGGCTGTTCCTGCCATTCATGGTCGGGCCTTTTGACCTCATCTGTTCTTGAACCGACCCTGACTGTACACACACAGACACACACAGAACATGATTAATATAATTATATGTAAATGAAACAGAAACAGTGTCTTATATTTAATTTATTACACCACAGAAGTAACTGATCATAATGATCTATCTATCTTCTATCTTCTTCATCCGCTTATCCGGGGTCGGGTCGCGGGGGCAACAGCTCCAGCAGGGGGCCCCAAACTTCCTTTTCCCGGGCCACGTTGACCAACTCTGACTGGGGGACCCCGAGGCGTTCCCAGGCCAATGTGGAGATATAATCTCTCCACCTCGTCCTGGGTCTTCCCCGTGGTCTCCTCCCAGCTGGCTGTGCCTGGAACACCTCCCTAGGGGGCATCCTTACCAGATCCCCGAACCACCTCAACTGGCTCCTTTCTACGCAAAGGAGCAGCGGTTCTACTCCGAGCTTCTCTCGGATGACTGAACTCCTCACCCTATCTCTAAGGGAGAAGCCAGCCACCCTTCTGAGAAAACCCATTTCGGCCGCTTGTACCCGCGATCTCGTCCTTTCGGTCATGACCCAACCTTCATGACCATAGGTGAGAGTAGGAACGAAGATAGACCGGTAGATCGAGAGCTTTGCCTTCTGGCTCAGCTCTCTTTTCGTCACAACGGTGCGGTAAAGCGAGTGCAATACCGCGCCCGCTGCTCCGATTCTCCGGCCCATCTCCCGCTCCATTTTCCCCTCACTCGTGAACAAGACCCCCAGGTACTTGAACTCCTTCACTTGGGGTAAGGACTCATTCCCTACCCGGAGTAGACAATCCACCGGTTTCCTGCTGAGAACCATGGCCTCAGATTTTGAGGTGCTGATCCTCATTCCAACCGCTTCACACTCGGCTGCGAACC